>JBBMOC010000085.1:665639-686790 GCA_037975185.1 Centropyge bicolor
CCCCCCCAGAGTTGTCATGGAGTAGAAAAACAGCTTATGAGACTAGAGCCATGTTTTGAACCAGGCTGTAAATATGTTTTTTTCTGTTGTAAAATTGGACATTTTAACATGGGGCTCAAATGTAATTGACTCCCTTCTGCGGCCTGCTCTAGCGGTTATTCAAGGAACTGCAGCTTTTTTGCACTTCCACATTGGCTTCATTTTTCAGCGCCGGAGGTTGCCACTTGCTGGGAACACAGCTGATAGGATGAGGTGGGAGTGGCTGGTAGATGAGGTGAGGCAGAGGCCGGGTGAATAGGAAAGAACAGAGACCTGAGGTGAGAATCTATGGCAGGTGAATAGTGACAGAACTTAGACAAGACTAAGACAAGACTAAGGCATGACAAGACTACAACGTGACAAGACTACGACATGACAGGACTGAAAGAAAAAAGACATGAACTACACCAAACTGACCAAACTATAACAGAGACTGCGACTAAGGCAGAAAACTAAGACAGAACTAAGACAGAGAACCAGGACAGAACCAAGACACAACCAGAGCAGAACAAAAACCATGTCAGACAGAATGAACAGAACAAAACTAAGGCTGCCCAAAAAACAAAAACAGAGACCTGACTGGCATAACTATAACACAGCATATACTGAATCTGTCTGCCATCTAATGCTGCACTCTACTCTGGAGTCGCCTCTTGAATGAAGACTCACATTATGCATTTTTCTACCATGCGCTCCAATTCAAGGGTTAACATACAGCAGCAGTTAACATTTCATAAATATGCTATATTCAGAGCCTACACCGAGCTGGATTTCAACGTTCCACATGGCAGCTCAGAGAATGCACTGTTCCAGCACTGCAAACACAAAGACTAATGTATTCTCTCTTAACTCGTGCACACAACCCACCACGCGCTCACACCAGGGCGCTTCTCACACAGTATAACATATTGTACGTATTTGTGCGAGGTTCTGAGACGAGTGCACATACACATGCAAAACAGGCAGCGTGCATGTACAGAGGTGTATGCAGTCATACATTACACACTCACCTCCATGCACAAACAGTACACCGACTGATGCCTCATGCAGAAATAGCACAGAAAACTTTAGAGGCCATGATGAGACTCTTCCTAACAGTGGACATTGTAGAGTTATATAACAATACAGCTGGGGATACAAAAGGCTTTGGACATGCCGACAGTGTATGGCAATTAAATACTCATCTGCAGGTATATGCAAACCTCATACAGATAAACAAATAGATGTCCTCTTTATACAGGCACAACGTCGCTCAGCCACAAGAGACACAAAATCATAACACTATCTCCTGTAGGTGGAGGAAGATAAATAATGCAAAGCTGAATAGAGAAACAAAGGGATCGGGTGACAGTGTTGTTTGTAATACAGTGCATCATATCACCAAAGAATTTCAATGACCGGGCCGGCGGAGAGGGATATGTGAGATAGTGCATGTCTTACTTAGATCACTGTCTCGCTCCTACACGCGGCGGATGAGGGTACCAGATTTGACAATGGAGGGTGTAACCACTATCATCCATATCTCAATAGCTTAACAAGGGTTATCATGTGCTGTTGTGCTGAGGATGATTGTAGGGGTGGAGGTGGTGCTGTACAGCGTGTGTGCATGTTCTCTGATTTCATATCTGTATTTATGAGTGTGTGTGTGTGTGTGCACTGTTTGTTTTTGCACATGCTCAAGTATGTGTGAAATGTTGTGTATTTGCATGTGTGTGAATCACACTCCAGCTGCAGCAATGCCAGTGTGTGTGTGTGTGTGTGTGTGTGTGTGTGTGTGTGTGTGTGTGTGGAGTAGAGTGGGACTGTAGCCCTCCTAACAAGCCATTACAATCCTATTGATTCCTCATTAAAGCCCCCAGCTAAAAATACAGCCTGTTGCCGCGGAGGGAGAGGAGACAGTACGCGTGTCATCCACCTGAGGAGCAAAGACGTGAACTCGGCGTGTGTTGAGGTGCACACCCACACAGCTAAAAAATAAAAACACACACACACACGCATCTGGCTCTGTGCGAACATACCTGTAGGCACATGCAACAAACACGATCCACGCTCACAAATGTCAACACACACACATAAGCGCACTCAGTCCACGCTTTGAATGATGTGCGACTGAGCGCATGTATCCATCCTTCCCACCCCCAACCCCTTCCAACACCACCACCCCCCCACCCCTTTTTAATTAAAGCATGCAGTAAGTGTGAAATTAACTCTCTCCTACACCAGGCCTGACAGCTCTGAGTGGGAGGAGGGAGAGTCAGACGCCTTTGTCTCTACACGTAATTAGAGAGATGGAGAGAAAGAGAGGGGAAGAGGGAGAAAGAAAGAAGACCAGCCGGTCGACCACAATGAGGAACCAGCAGTGAGACGGGAAAGATAAAAGAAGGGCAGGCTGGAGAGAGATGAGGAGAGGAGGGGAGGAGGATGATAAAGTGAAGAGGAGAAGATAAAGTAAGATGGAGAGGAGGATCAAGGGAAGGAGAGATTTTATGGAGAGGAGGGGTCGGGAGGAGGAAATAAAGGGAGAGAAGGGGGCAGTGTAAAAAGAAAGAAAGAAAAAAGAAAGAGATGTTGGGGTATGTGGGGTTCTGTAGTCAATACCACCTGTATAAAAAAGAAGCTCATCCTCTCATGCTTGGGGATAATTTGACGTCCCGCCGCCGCACTGCCTTGTTCTGCAGTGAGAGCGAGTACCACAAGAGAGAAAACCACAGAGCAAGAGGAGAACAGAGAAGAAGAAGGGAGAGGTAGCAAGAGAAGCGGCAGGCTTGATAGATGGCACAATTTGGAAAAGGAGAGAGGCAGGGAGTCTTATGAGTTTAAGAATTGATGAAGACAAAATGGGCCCAGGGAGCAGGGGTAATAACTTGTGGGGCTTCATGCTGCTCCTTATGGGCCGTGTCCCGGCTCGGCCCGCCTCTGATGGACGGTTTCCCCACCTTCCTCCGTCCGGCTGCACCTCCCCTCTGCAGCTGAAATGAGAAAAGGGAGGAGCATCATGCTAGTTTAAAGGGGAGCAGCGGCTGGGTGCGGGTGCGGTGGAGAGGTAATCAGCTGCAGCATTGCAAGCGTCCTCCCTCACCGATTTGTCTTCATGATTTCAGCTTCAACTTGGACGCTGCTACTTCTGAACTTCCTCTGAATCGGTGTCATCTACTGCAGACGCTGAGGGATAAAGTATACACAGAGGAAAATCAAGAACAGTGAATGAGCTTAATTAAATGATGGATAATTAAGTACAAATATTTGCTGAGAAAATGTGGTCATTGGTCATGAAGTTTACTGTAAGCAAGATCCATTTCTATCCATATGGAATATCTGCATTTCTACAGCAAGTTATCAGCAGCTAAAGTCGTGTTTTTCCTTATTGTCAGTGCTGGTTAACTTTAGTTAACAGGAGGAGCCATCCGATTGGCTACTGATAATTCCCTGTTCTACATTTGTGAGTCATAGCTGGGGAGTCAATGACGTCACACATTACAAGCAGTTTTTAAAAGCAGGATCAACAGTAGAGATCGACCGATGCGGCTTTTTCGGGGCCGATACCGATTATTAGTAGTCAGGGAGGCCGATAACCGATATTTGGAGCCGATATTCATTTGCAGTAAAAGTGAAAATATTGATTTCAAAATTTTGAATAATAAGAACTCCAGCACTTAACTTTGTTTCTATGCTTTTAAGCATATGTTTATTAAACATCTTAGACAATAAACTTCAACATCTGTGTTTGAAAATTGTAATAAAAAGTGCAGTTAGCTTCCAGGTTCAGCAGCATCTCTTATGACGAGAGAACAAATGAGCAAAAAAGGATGGAGTAAAAATAAATAAAGGTATAGTAGAGTCTATAGTAGAGTCGCTAACGGATGCAGGCGGAACTGTAGCTGTAGATCTGAGGCTGTCAAAAATTGTGCACTCTTCAGCTTTGAGAAAAATCTTGTGCTTAACCAGGTGCTTCCTCAGATTAGAAATATTCCCGCCGCTGGCCTCGCACTTCGCGTCACAAATACAGAGCGAGTGTAATCTGCTTTGTTGACGGAAGCCGTGGCTGCTGACGTCATTACACGCTTGTGCGTGCAATGCTGTGTTCAAATCTGGCATGGAAAATCGCCGACTCTTCCACTCCCTCACAGTCACAAGGATGTGTTTAGGTGCCGAAACATGGTACCATTTTATTTTACGTAAATTGGTACACGGTAGTAGTGATGCAATTCGGTCGGTGCCTATAAAAGTACTGAATTTGGTACCCATCCTAGTCTGCTGCCTTAATTTACCTTTGAAAAATATATCTGCTCTCCAGAGCTCTTTTCCTCGCAACACTTTCTCCTTTCCACCCTGTGTGCGAGCACTGTGCATGAGCAAAGCTTTCACTGCTGATTGGCTGTTACCTGTGCCATGGCTCTGCTTGTAACCAATCAGATGGTGCTGTGGATGGGACGATGCTAGAGACAGACCAGTGACTGCGGACAGAGAGACGCGGCTGCATCAGAGCCAAAATAAGCCAGTTTTAAATGTATCTCTTATAAAAAAAACGGTGCCGATATGTGTCAAAATGCCGAATATCGGCGCTAATCAACGGTCTGTAGACCAAAATAACATCAAATCTTTTTCAATGCAAACACTTATAAATTTGCATGTTTGTGGATATCTACTACATTTAACTAAAACAAGACATTTTTGTGTGTTCTTTAGAAATACATCGATGAACCTTGCTTGTTCATGTGTGGATTTGTTTTAAATTTATTTACAATGATAATGATTTTTGTGTGCATTGAAAAATATTTATGTGGAGAGAGTCATTAACTGGATACATAAGATACATAAATGAGCAAATAAATGAATGAATTTTCTGTGCATTCATCAATAGTGAGACTGATCTGACTCCATTGTTTCCAGCACTACCTCATATGTGAAAAAAGGTGTGTAAAGACTTGTGTGTCTCCTGAAGGAGCTGAGTGAAATCTGATAAAGTGCTTTGAGTGATGTCACTTGAGACTGGTTGGGTCTGAAGACTACAAGTTTGAGAAGGAAAGAAATGATCTGTGGATGTGGAGCTCACCTGACTGCTGTAACCTGCTCTTCATCTGTGCTTAGGCAAGAAACTCATCCTACATTGGCCACTGAACAACATAACACATAACTTAATCTCGGACAGAACCGTCAATAGTCCAGTTGCATTGTGGGTAACGTGTGTGCCATGTAAGAAGAACAAATGTTAGGATAGATCAATTTTTAAAAAAACTGTCCATTGTGAGTTTGACAATATTATGAGAGAGTGACGTCTCTATTATGTTACTCCATAACTACAATGTATTCATAACTGTTAACTTCACTACTTTCATCTGACTCCTCTGGTTGAACAAAATCATTTTGATATCAAACGTACAATATAGATTTATAAGATCATAATATATCTAATGTTTTCTTGCAATTGAAACCCAACATTATATTGTTGGCTATATGCAGTTGTTGGTCATAAAGTTGTTATATAAAATGTGACTATCACTTTCTTCAACTAAAAGTGAGCACAGCAGAAACGGCAGTAATAATCCCTCATTGCACAGGAAATCAGTGTGTTCAGTAGTTCAAAGAAGAGGCAGGAAATCAGTCTGCAAACACACACAGTTCTGTCGACTAACAATATTTTGTTTGAATATATGATTATATTGTTACTGGAACAAATGACCAGTTGGGATTGTCAACAGTTGCTGGGACAGTGTTATTATTACTAAAGGAACTAACTACTAAAATGACACCTTTAACTTTCACTGCTGATAGTTCAATAGTTTAAGTGAAATTTTAAATGTACAACCTACATTTAATTTGAAAGGATTTGAATACTTTTTGATCTGCTCTAACATTTGTTCCCAGACCATTCCAATACATTAGTAAGCACAGCTTGACACTCATTCAGTAATTATTGACCATGTCAGTCAGATACAGCTAATCCATTTTAAAGCACACAGACTGTGCAAAGCCTTTGTGCTCTCCTGTGCAATGTGTGCTGCCTCCAACATCTTATTTCTTTTTAGGCTTTTATTAATAAGATGTATGGACCTTGATGAGACCAACTGAGAGACACAATTCCGAGAGATGCAATTGTCCCCGTTCAGCAGCAGGAGTCGGGTGAGGTCAACCAGCCTGTTGTTGACGTGGCAACAGCATTGTTTGATATCCATGACATTTGTATGTGCATTTCTATACGTGCTTACACACCCACACACAGCACTCAGATATTTGTATTCCAGGCAAATGGAATCATTGAGGGTATTGTACAGTCACCATTGTTTACTGAGACCACTGGACTCACAGTGTGGGTTTTGGTTCATGTGTGAGCAGAGGGAGGAGATAAAAGATACAGTGTAGGTCATACAGTAACACAATCATTACACAGAAGAGACACACACCTTGTATGTATTTAATGCATTCACATACACACACTGACCAAGTATTTTACAAATCACTCTCTGGGTAGATTGAAAGTTGGGAGCATGACGGATAAAAGTGTTAGGAATGGGTGTCATGCAGTGGCAGGGAGAGAAACAGAGAGCGAGGGAGAGGATGTCAACAGTAATCCCAAGTGGATATCTTGGCCCTGAGGGCATACTGCCCCGCGGCTAGAGAGAGAGAGTGAGAGAGAGAGACTCTCCACCAACAAGCAGCTCGGCTCTTCAACACAATATCTGCTACCTAAAGCTTTGAACAGACCTTAAGATTACTGAAACCTACGACCACACATCCCACATAACAACTGTTTCCACCAACATACCATGCACAGGTTTTTCGACCGAGTCAAGACTAAGTCAATACATCGAATGACAGGTAGACTGTGATTAAGAGTGCCGTTGCTAGGCAACCCCACAAATTTTTACGCATCCTTTGGCCGAAAATAGAAATGGACATCCTCTCTAATTTTTGTTGTTAAAGAAATAGAAGAAAAAATGTGGAATATGGAAAAAAGAGTGGACAGTAAGTAAGTGCTGATAGAAGCTGACAACACAGAGCTGGAAGTAATGTTCAAACCCTGTTCACACTGGACTGAAAAACCTGAACTAACATTTGGCTTTTGTCTTGAGTGGGAAAAAGAACAATCTGCATTTCTTTGTGGTTGAAATGTCTCTGCAGTTGTCGCCGGTATTTACGTGCTCCAGCTCCAGTCGGCAGCAATGGACACCTGATTTGACCAGCAGCACCTTTCCAGAGTGATGCTATGCTTCCCAGTCCTTGCCCCCCCATTTCTACTCAGCTGATTCCTGCAATTCTTTGATGTCATTTTTCAATGATAAAATCAACATTATCCACCAACACCTCTGCTCTCACCCACCACTTCTCTCCTCGCATGAACCCTTCCCATACAGTCGGCCCTTTTCCTGTTTCCAACTTCCTGAGGACTCCTTATCCTTAACTCCAAGTCCTCCACCTGCCAAGTCCCCACAACCCTGGTCAAATCCTGTCTTTCCTCTCTGCTCCCCCTCATTTCTTCCATTATCTACTCTTCTCTATCCACTGCTATTGTCCCTTCAGTTTTCAAAACTGTAGCTGTTACCCCAATTCTTAAAAAACCTGGATCTGATCCCAATGATTTCAATAACGTCCGCCCTATCTCCAACTTACCTTTCATCTCTAAAATCCTCGAAAAAAACAGTCTCTTCTCAACTCCATGCTCACCTAACCCACAACTGCCTCTATGAGCACTTCCAGTCTGGTTTCTGCCCCAGTCATAGCACTGAAACTGCCCTCATCAGAATCACCGAATCACCAAACGACCTCCTTGCTGCAGCTGACACCGGTTCTCTCACACCCCATCCTCCTCAGTAGACTCTCCTCCTTAGGCATCTCTGACACACCCCTTCAGTGGTTTCATTCCTACCTCACTGGCCGCACTCAGTTTATTCAGCTCAAGTCCTTTACTTCCAACCCCTCCCCAGTCACAACAGGTGTGCCCCAGGCCTCAGTCCTGGGGCCCCTCCTTTTCATCGTCTACCTCCTCCCCCTTAGTCACATCTTTCGCAAATTTCATATCTCTTTCCACTGTTACGCGGATGACACCCAACTCTACCTCTCTTGCAAACCCAGTTCCACCCTCCCACCTCCCTCCCTCTCCTCCTGCCTCTCTGAAATTAAATCCTAGTTTACTTCAAATTTTCATAAATTAAACAGCAGTAAAACGGAACTCCTTCTCATTGGAACTAAATCCACCCTCGCCAAAGTTGACAACTTCTCACTTTGCATCGACAGTACTTCAGTTTCCCCCTCCCCTCAGGTTAAGAGTCTGGGTGTCATCCTTGACAGTACACTTTCCTTCCAATCTCACATCAATAACATCACTCGGTCTGCTTATTTCCATCTCCGTTCTATCAACCGTCTCCGCCCCTCCCTTACCCCCCATACCACCGCCATCCTCGCCCACAGCCTCGTCACCTCCCGTCTGGATTACTGCAACTCTCTCCTCTTCGGTCTTCCTCAAAAGTCCCTCCATAAGCTCCAGCTGGTTCAAAACTCTGCTGCCTGGATCATAACGCAAACCCCCTCCTCCCACCATATTACCCCCATCCTGCAGCAACTTCACTGACTCCCAATCAGCCAGAGAATTTCTTATGAAATACTTCTTTACACCTTCAAGGTCATCCACAACCTCGCCCCTCCATACCTCTCCGACCTCCTGCACATTGTCACTCCATGCCGCTCTCTCCGATCCTCCTCCTCCATCCACCTCTCTGTTCCTACTGCCCGCCTCAGCACCATGGGGAGCAGAGCCTTCAGCCACTCTGCTCCTCAGCTCTGGAACTCACTGCCACCTGACCTCCATAACTCCACCAGTCTCTCCATTTTCAAATCTAAACTCAAAACCCATCTGTTCCAGCTTGCCTACTCCCCTTAACCCTGTCACACTGTCCCTGACACTTGTTACTATGTTTTTTATCTGTTGATTGTATTTTTGACTGTATTTTATCTGTTCGTTTTTTTTATCTCTGTACAGTGTCCTTGAGTGACCTGAAAGGCGCTTTCAAATAAAATGTATTATTATTATTATTATGCGCTGAAATTCTGGCCTTCGCTGCATAAATAGCCAGGAATATTATTTATGTCTTTTTGTTTCAGACTATGAACAGTGTGTAATGGCTACATCTTTCAGTCAGTGTTGACTTCTGAAAGAGACACTGTTGCCTGTTTCCCAGCATGTGGCTTAAAAGTGCCATACCAGAAAAAATTTTTAGAACTGGCAACACTACCAAAACCATATCTACATACAAATAACTTGACTTCTGCATGCAGTTCATATGCCAAAGTGAAATTTCATTTGCAGTTGATATGTCATTATCACCAGTTTCTGTGCTGTGAAAAAAAACTAATCAACATGTGACTTAGTTAACGAACATATTTACTTTTCACTTAACACAAGTGAACATTCTTATTTTTAACCATGATCTTTTGCTAAACCTAATCAAGAAGTTTTGATGAAAACTAAACAAACTGTGACTGTTTCACGACATTTCTTGGGAAGGACTGGTGCATCACCTAACATCACAGACACAGATATAACATTACTGACGTGAAGGATTCAGTTTATAAGCACAACAGGCAGCTGAATCAACCTCTGGAGAAGAAATGTTTGGGCGGAGGATACAGTTTTATTAATCAGGAGCAAATGATGAGGGATTGCACAGATGCACATGATGAGGTTGTTAAAAAATAAAACTTCATTAAAATTAGAATTCATTGTTCCACTCATCCATTTTTCACATTTTATTTTGATGAAAATTGATATATTTCATCATAGATTCCGTTTTCTATACTTATCTTTTATATTTATATATTTCGTTTCGGCCTTGTTTTGTAAATGTAATGTAAAAAAAGATAGATATTTTTCGTTATTGTTGGCCATGAACTATCCAAATCATTAAACCCCTAATACTGGAACAAATTGGTCTTATGTCGTAGAGGCCAAATCATATTTATGATTAAATTAAATCTAATTGAATAAAAATCCTAATGTGCTAGAGTCTGTCTATAAGTGCTACTTTGGTTACAGCTCTTACAAAAGGTGTCGTGAGCTTGAGCATTGTTTTCAGCAGCGTTTACAGAAAACAACATGCCATTCATATACAATAGGCCTCACCAATCAGGCAAAAATACAACTTATTTGGATGAAAATCATTTTGAATGTATGCAATTATGAGCATTTCAGCCACAATGCAGACACAAACCGTCTGTGTTTTTATTTATTAATAAAGTTTTGGGTCTATTATTTCAGCATCTGTCAATCTTTTACGCTAATGGGATAAACAAGAGTCATAATGTGCTTTATGATGGAAAGTGAGCAGGAAAAGCTTCTAAATGATATTCAACAAGGAGAAAAACAGAAATATTAAGTCATTTACCACACACTGAATTTTGACCAACTTGTCGATCCCCTCTGAATTAGCCACTTAAAATGTCTAAAGCATGAAAGGAGGACTGTCAAAGTGTTGAGAGGAAAATCAACTGGTGACTTGGCTACGCTGTCTGTCATTGATCTCGGGGTCTGTCTGTCCAACCCTGCACCACTCTCTCTGTCATGTTTACAACATCCTAGCTCTTGGCGTCAACATCCTCCCAGCCTTGCCAATAGCGACCTGTCAAAGCCGTCCATCAAAACGCCCATCTGGCCCCACCCCTTGCCCCACCCCCTTTCCCCTCCATTAGCTGCACACAAACCCCTGGCGGCTCCACGGGACCAGACAGCCCGCCTCGGGCCCTGGCTCCGGCTATCGATTGGTTCTTACGGTAATGGGCGTCTGTCTCCCTATTGTCTAATTGGCTAAGTGATGGGATTGATCCTCAAATTGTTCACTAAGTTCATTTGCTGCGGCCACAGTCGAGACCAGCAAGTGGACTGCATCGCATGTTCGGAGCTGCTGGGAGCTGTGCAAGACATTCACTGTAATGGCCCTGTAATTGATCAACTGCAAGCGATGGTGGGTGGGGCTGGATGCATTAGTGCTGGAGGATGTTAAGAGAATGTTGATTAAGGCTCATTATGGCCATCATTATGTGATAATCGATCGAGGTGCACGTGTCGTACATGGCCTGATGTGTTCTTTTTGGAACAAAGCTTTTATCTGACGTCTTGTCTGCAGAATGGCTGATCTCCAGTCAGTTTTCTTTGCATCTGTCAAGCTGTAATGAAAGATGCTATTGAGGAGGGCTGGGTAATGATCCCAGATCAGCTCCCTTATGCTGAGAGGGTTGAAAAAAAAGTAGCTATATATCTGGGGGAAAACATCAAACCTCCTAAATGACTAAAGATCAATGTAAGTCATTCAATATCTTGCACCCAGAGGGAATTTTATCCAACTACTTATTTCAGCTCCACCAAGGAAAAATCTATTTATAGTCTAGTATAAACAGGTATTTTCTCTTCTCTGTAACAAGCAGAACTTCACAGCTCTTTCTTAACTTTTTCCTAATCTATTTACACAAATATTTAAGCAGTACGGCGGCATACACATGGTATTTTATTTTATCTCAAGCCAGAATAGTGAGCACGGGCCGCCGGCGGCCTGCAGCCTCCGAGCCCTGTCCCAGTAGTAATAACACATACTTAATTCCATATCTGAGTCTCACCTTGCTACTCCCACACGCCTCTTATTGTTCCTCTCTCCACTTACGGAGTGGGCAGGGAGAGAGCGAGGTAGACAGACGCTAAGAGAGAGAGAGAGGGTTAGGAACACACAAACACGCGCATAAATCCGCACTAGTGCCAGTATCCTCAGCACAACACACGCAGTCATTGATTAACACAGGATTAACACCTCCGAGCGCGCACACACACACAGACACACGTAGAGAATCACACACCCATCATCACACATGTACACTTGCCGGCAGCTTGTACAGCCCTCCGCTGCCACCACTATGTGTTATCTTCCTCCCATATGTGTACCTCAGGGCCCTCCCCAGTCTCTGTAATAGACTGTCTCGCACAGTACCACAGAGTCTCTGTGCTGCGCTGGAGGGACTGGGGGAGGGGGTGCATGTGAATGTGCGTGTGGAGGGGGTCGAGGCCACTTTTTTCTATGCTTGTCAGTCTCCCATAAAACAATTAAAAAGCCTACCCCACCCTACCCTGCTGCAGTGGCCCGCAGTGACTGCAACACACACACAGCGGCACATTCACACACGTGTGTGTGTTTGTGAATATGCATGAAGCCGTCTCCATTCTACGCCAGCTATTGTGTGTTTGCATGCGCCCACCTTCTCCACCATTAGCTTTCTCCTCCATCAGCCTCTTTATGAGTCATGACTCATCGACGTGGTGCGAAACTCCTTCTGAATAAGCTTCATTCGCATGCAGGTGAATCCTGCACGTCCACAGTGTGATCCCTTTTTGTCGGGAGCACACAGATGGCAGCCACGTCGAAAAGGGTTCAGTGCCCCTGACCACGTCACCCCTCTGGTCTCCTGTGTAGACGACGGGCCAGGACGCGGAAAAACAGACAAGCAACGCCGTGCATGTCGCTCCGCTATCAGCCCCATCTGAAATGTTAAGCCTGGAGGGTGAAGATTTCCACACGTGGGAGAAGAGGAGTGAAGAGCAGGAAAAAAGAGGGAGTGTGGTATGTGGTGGTAAAGGGAAGGAGAGATAAGAGAAGAGGTATAGCGAGGGGAAAAACAGGAGATTGTGAGAGGAGGGTGGGAGGGAAGAGAGGAATACGCCAAAGGAGGCGATACATTGATACACAGTGATATGTCATCACAGAGGAAAAAAGGTTAATCCATTTAACGTGCCGTATATGATCCCATAAGCTGCGCAGCGACGATGCTATCTCCGGAATACTACACATACCCTCTAGGCTACGTTGTTTACAGGCACACAATTACCCCCTCGAATGCACTGTCAAAGTCACGGAGGTCCGTGACTGTCTCCGCTCATAATGAGTTGCATATTGACAATATGTAGGTCACTGCTGAGGTCAGCATGTACATCATGAGGTCGGGACAATTAGACAATTGAATTAAAAGCCCTGTAATGGCCATTGTTTAGACTGCTATGAGTCTCATGGTACAACATCTAGATCAGAAGGAAGGTATAATTAAAATACATATGATGATGATGAGGAGGAATGAGGAGTGTTAATGGTGACCTGTAGTGTGTCCCAGTGTGTGTGAGAGCTTGGTAAGAACAGTTCATGACCATGGATGTGTGTGTGTGTTAGCAAGCCAGAACTCCAATTACAGACAGCGACAGGAGTAGCAGCAGTATCTATAGGTCATTACTGTGATACGGACCATGGCTGCTTCCTATGTATTTAATAGACACCAGGGTGTTTGCACCATTAGGCTGCTTCTCTACAGCCATCTGGTCATCTGAAGAAACTTCTGTAACATCTGAACATAGCACATCATTATGGCCTTGCTCGGACGGAGCACGAGTGTGTGCATGTGCACGTCTGACAGAGTGTGTGGAAGTGTGTGCTCTGAGAAACGGAAGTTAGCGCCCGGTCGATGATAGAATCTGCAAATAGACGCCACCTTTTGCAGCAGGAGGACAAGTCATTTTAGCAGCCTAATGGAATTTTACAGCATGGGAATACAGTGTATAGAAGGAGATATCATCTCGTGCAATAGGAAGAACCGTGCGCTGTGGTGAATTCTGATATTTCTATTTATTCCCTCACAGTGGAAAGCAAAATTTATTTCCATTTGAGGTTAACACAGACAGCCCACAGCACAGCCCAGTGTAAGACTTAACGTGGTCTTCACCTCCTCTAAAAGCAAGGGTCCGCTCAGGTTGCCAGGTATGCAACACACTCATTGACATAAAGATAAATTTCAATGCTGTATAGCTTTAACTTCCAAGTCCGGCTTTTAATAAGCGAAGCTCAGAGTCGTAAATAACTCTGAGATTCACTAAATCATCAGCCATTAGCCACTTTGTGTGTGTTAACAAAAGGTTTGCCAGGTGAGCTTTATGTGTGTTCATTGGCCCTGTGAATTTTTAAGGAGGGCTTTGGACAGTGCTGCAGATCAATAGCTTTTACTATATATCTATATACAAGTTCAGCACTAAATCATTTCACATTTGGAGTCAGGTTACAACTTTCTGACAGCGGACGTTATGAGCAACAATACGGCTGCACAAATAAAAACATTCCCTCGCGGCCAAGCACTGTGTGGAGGAGGATAAGCATCGCTGATCAATTATATTCTCAAAGTAAGGTATGAACAAAAGTATTGCTTTGGTATCAGTACCAGGGCTGTGGAAATCAATCAGCATATTGGAAACACAGATTGAGCATAAATACACATCCACAAAACTTTTCACAGAACTCCCTCTTTCTCTGCAGTCCTGTGTCTCAAGGGTGTGTGTGTGTGTGTGTGTGTCACTCTGTGCAACTCACCCAACATTCCCACACAGAAATGAACGACTGCTGTGTTGCACACCGCCCCGAGTCTTCACTTTGCATCTGCACTGTTCCAAACTCACCACTGTACCTTGGCATATGCCAGTGCCGAATTAAGAAGGCAGGAGCAGCAAACACAAAGCAAGTAATGTGTAATGCGAGTATTAGCAACTGATGCTACTTGCAAATACTGAATCGTCCTGGTAATGAACCGTGTGCTGTTTTATTTACGTAATGTGTCCATACTGTGTTACTGTAAATACAACATTCAGGAGGATGACACAGCCCCTGGCTCTGAGGTGAACAAGACAGCAACATGTAAATCAAAAACTCATCCTTAATCTGGCTTAAAATCTAGTGTTCCACTGCCTGTGCTTGAAAAAAAAAATCAGGAAACAATTTGATTATATATTATTTGATTATTTGAAAAAAAAAACAGTGAAAATGACAAATCCTGATTGCAAATTTTATAACAAATCTATAGTTTCCATATCAGATCAGATTCAAGGATTCAGTATCTTGAAACACTGAATCATGTGACAGGGAGAGATACACGTCCTTATTAATATGAAAAGTCATTTATTAAAACGTTTCAGACAGAATCCATCTCGCTGGGTGATCTGATGCTTTGCTGTTCAATGCTTGATGAGAACAGGCGTTTCCAGAGAACACACTGTGCGTCAGTTGGCTGCACGGTTGCCAGAAACACGGCTCTTCAGCCACACACAAAACACAAAGCCCCGTCCACCGAAAGTGTGCTAAGCGCAGCACCAGCGTCAGGTGGCCAAGTGCTGATCACAGGCTCGGTTCCTGAAGACGACCGGGAAGCATTAGCCCTTATCTCCTTAGCAGCAAGCTGCTTTAGACGGGCTTCTGAAGAGGGGAAACAGGCTTTTGAGAAGCTGTGCGTACGAAACATTCAGCCACAGATAAAGAGGGGAGGAGAGGAGATTTCCATTTCTCGCCTTCCCTCCACGTCGCCTTTTACCCACAAGGCTGTGGGAGATGCAGGGTTGGAGCAGAAGACGTGTGCAATAAGCCATGAGAAACACAACCATCGTCATCCATTGCCTAATAGCCGCGGTGCCAGCATGACGACGCAATTTGCATAGGAAATACGGCAAATGGCTCAATGAGATTTTATTCAAATCTGTCTCCTTTGTGGCTGCATCCATCGGTGGAGCAGTGAAAGGGGTGTGTACTGTACGCTGCACTCCTCACTGCAGCTCCACTAAAGCACGGGGAGGCTGCGGCTCTCGAGGCGGAGAGGGTCGTCCACTAATCAGAAGGTCGCTGGTGTGATCCCTGGCTCCTCCAGTCTGAAAGTCGGCTGAACCCCAAATTGCTCCCGATATCCGAGTTGTGTGTGTGTGTGTGTGTGTGTGTGTGTGTGTGTGTGTGTGTGTGTGTGTGTGTGTGTGTGTGTGTAAATATGGCATGTGTGAACCCTTCGAGTGGTCGGTAGACTAGAAAAGTGCTATATAAATGCAGTCCATTTATATCTGCCCTCGTTTTGGGTCCATTTGCATCTTGCTGACATGTTTCACATAGAAACAATGCTTCCCATTTTCTCCCCACAGAGAGCAGTATTTAAGACAAAGCAAACCTCCTCAAACCTTCACACTTCCAATTTCCAGTATTCAACAGATTTGAATAAAAGTT
Organism: Centropyge bicolor; assembly: GCA_037975185.1. Taxonomy (NCBI): domain Eukaryota; kingdom Metazoa; phylum Chordata; class Actinopteri; family Pomacanthidae; genus Centropyge; species Centropyge bicolor. The sequence goes on from JBBMOC010000085.1 coordinate 681,722, forward strand.
TGTTTATGCTGTCAGGTCACAAAATCCTCATAGTGGGAAGTTAAGATGTTTACAAACATGTAAACAAAAAAATGTGATTTAGTAAAATTTCAACATAGTCTGATCATAAGGCATGATTGAAGACCTCTCTGTCTGTGGTTTGGAAGCTGACAAGCATGAACACAGTGCTGCTCTTTCAGGCCACCATTACTGTGAGGTATAGGAATATGTAGGCTATACTGCAATGAATACTAGCTGAACCCGAGGGAGGCCTCTGAAATGATATAGGTAGTGATTGTACATCTCTTTTATTGATTTTATCATCAACAAAACAACAACAAACAAACACTAGACCCATTGACAAATATTTAAACATATAAGTGAGCAAAATTAATGTGCATATAAGGAGAAAAAATAAAAAAGACTAGAAAAGAATTAACAATATAAAGAATAATAATTTAAGTTATAGATAGATACAAATATAGAACTAAGAATATGTATTAATATGTACTATGTGTGTATATGTGTGTGTGTGCATGCATGTGGTTATTACTATAACTAAGACTTAAAAAGTAGTCAAAGGCAAAAAATAATAATTCAATTCAATAGTTGTCAGGTTGTGTCAGATTTTGAGAAGGAGCCTTTCAATGTGCATCAGACATGTTAAAGAGTAACATACAGTCGTGAAGGACTGACTCCTCTGATCATTTCAGTTCACTCTGCAGAGTTACTACCGACACTGCAGTAAAAGTACATGGCATGTTGACTGTAAAAGTTCTGATAGTTTAGAGAATACTACTTGCAGTGATTGAGTTGTTTGGGTAGTTTCAGTTTATACATCCACATCTGGCACAAATTGAAGATGAGTGGACTTGATGAAGAGTCTCTTCCTGCTGCTCCTTATCGAGACTCTCCCACCCTCCAATAGAGACACACTGACTGACTAGCCTTTTCCAGAGCCCAGAAGTTGTGCGGGCTGGTGAGGGTGGCAAAACTTGTCTGAGTCATCCATCATTGCTGGGGAGACTACCCACCTCTGGTAGCACAGCTGTTTGGGCAGTGACACCGGCATGCCAGCCGTGGCCCCTACATCTGCTGCTGGGTTGGCGATGACAGGGTCATCTGTGGCTTTATGGAACACAACAGCCCAGTGTAGCGCTATCTGCAGCAGATGGAGCGAGAGACACAAAACACAGGGTCAGAGGGCTAGAAGTGATATTTTCGGGTGGAAATGAGTTTGAGATTGAATTTGATGTCGCATCAGCTTGTTGCTCTACTTATCTGGAAGAACAGGGAATGGCCAGCGGAAACAAACTGAAATGTAAACTGGTCATTATTTGGTTGATTTTTCTTTTGGCGGGTTCTTGAAATGAAGGATAGTTTTTTTGCTGCTTCTAGTATGGAGAAACTTTAAACTGATGGAAACTGAATCATTCAAATTGTGTTAAATTGACACATCAGATTTTATTTTTCAGTATATGAAATAATTCAGCAAACATGGGGCAGAAAGTCTGACTGTCTCATGTTGTCAGCAAACAAGTTCAAGCGCAAAGAATCTGTCATTGCTTCATATTCTGTATGTCACATAAATCAAAGTCAACAAAATATAGATAAGCATTTAACGTCAAAATGAATTGGACCTCATGCGAGAACCACTAGTAGGAACAAATTTGTTCTTAAGTGACATGTTTGAGAGACCAATGAGAATTTGTAGCACTGACTATTTTTCTCATATTAAGATTTTTTATCTTAGGCTCTAAGATAATTCACAAGTGCTCCAGGCCTGTGGTGTGAGTCATGTACAGACTGTCACTACAGGGAGAAGCAATCTGAGTGAATCTGGAGCTGCTGAAATCAACTAATATAAAACTTAATGTAAAATTAATATTCGGTTCACAGCATCAGTAGGATGTGTATGATAGCTTGCCAATTTACTGAGAGGTTCACCAACAGTGTTTTTCAGATGGCATTGGCAAAAAAAAAGTAATTTATCTAGAACTCATAATTATAAGAGTAGAAACTTCTTACACTCTGACAGCTGCCTCAGAGCTTTCATAGGTCTCTGTCCAGGGGACTATTTTACATTGCACCCAACAGATCACCTATGATGGAGTGTATTCTCTCGTGCATCTTAAGATAAGATAAGATAAGATAAGCCTTTATTCGTCCCACAGTGGGGAAATTCACATGTTACGGCAGCACAGGGGATAGCAGCAGTTAAATATTAAGAACAAATAACGGTCTAAAAAAAAAGGAGATATACACAAGCTCACATTACTTATTTACACTTTTGACTATGGATATGAAATATAAAATCTTAAATATAAAAATATATGACCAGTAAAAATACACAATGGGCCGAAACTGAGGTAAGAAATGACAGCTTAAATACAGAATATTAAATATTAAGTACTAAATACAGAATATTGCCCATTCACTTGGTCAAGTATTGCACAGTGAGTGGAAGTTACATAAAGAACAAGTATTGCACAAGTGTACTGAAGAACAGTATATGGTCCATGGATCTTGTCACATGCCCTTGACCCGCCTCCCATTTAAAACACAGACCACTGTTATAATGGGGGTGGTTCAGGACTCAAATGCAACACACACAAAAAGGACGGTTGTTAAAGCCTTTAATAAGGGCTAAAGAAATCTTGAACGACAAAAAGTCACGGCAGGGACGGGTCCAGGAAAAATCCAAAAAGTCCACAAACATAAATATCTCACGAAGAGCTGATTCAACAGATTACAAAAACAGAACGGGCATGAAAGAACTGGAACAGGAACGGGAACGGGAACAAGAGCAGCAAAGAACAACTATGAAGAACAACTATGAAACAACAAGAGACATCAAACATGAAGCACAACAAACAATCTGGCTAGGGCATACTGAAATGGACTGGCTTTAATAGAGTCCTGATAGGTGATAGACTGCAGCTGGGAACACAGGTGATGAGATGGGAGGGTCTGGTAGGAGAGGTGAGGCAGAGGCGGGGTAAATGGACAAATATAGAGACCAGAGGTGAAAATCTATGGCAGGTGAATAGTGACAGAACTTAAACAAGACAAGACTACACATGACAAGAATACAATAAGACAAGACTAGAAGAATAAAGACATGAACAGTACCAAACAGATCGAACTAAAACAGAGACTGAAACTAAAGCAGAGGACAGAACCAAGACACAAAACTAGGACCAAACACAGCAGGAGAATTACAAGACATGAACAGGACTTAGGCAAAACAGGGGACTATGACAGGACAGAGACAGACTGGAACTGAGACAGAGATGGGCAGGGTTAGGAACAAAAACTGAAACTAAACAAAGGCCAGACTGGCCTAACTATGACAACCACTTGGCGTTAACAAATGTTTTGTTGGCATCTAACCTGATATGAAATCCTTCATTGCATGGATTTGCAAAGACACCATGTTGATGACTTTACTCATTTTTCCTAATTTTCCAGGTCTCCTCCTTATAGGAACTGCTGCATTTGTTACGTTTTAATCCACTGAGTTTTTGTCAGCAGGAATTCAGGCTCCAAGGTCTGAAATTATTTTTACTCTTGCGTGACATTTGTGAATGAAATGTGACCACAAAAGGAGCAGAGCAGGTGGTCTTACAGCAATGTGCAGGCTCAAGTCCAGGCACATGGTTTGGAGAAGAGAAAAAAAAGTCACACTAGATTCCACTTAAACTCCTGCAGTTATTCTCTTTTCCCTGTGACGTGACTTTAAAATGTATTTTTCACTTATGAATTCTAATCTTCTAATACAGTCAGAAATATAGAACTTAGGAACCACAGACAGAGAATGCACATGGATTGTATTGTAATATTGTTTCACCGTGTGGAAAGAAATGTCAGACTGGCTTTGAAGTTACTAAACATAAAACCTAATGGGAAGAAGGGGTTAATGCCAACACATATTTGACTTGACATTGTAAATGGAAAGGCCTTGTGCTGCACCATGAAATACCACAAACAATAGGTATGTTTTCATCCCACTGCCATGTCAAATTAAAGTGATCTTTTGAAAAAGGCCGCTATAAAATAGGTGTTTTTCTTTTCTTTCAATGACTTGAATTGAATTGCCCAGATTTCCTAAATGTCAAAGCACATTTGCAAAAAAATGAAACATTACATGTGTCTCAATTTATATAAAAAAAATTGATTGAAATTTTTCATTTCCATTCATCTGTTTTCAACATTCATATAAACACAACTGGGAGACCTGGCTGATGTGAGTTCTGAAAACTAAAATACAGCAATGAATCCTACTGGAGGTTCTTCAGTCGGCATGATAAAGCGGTCAAAAGAAAAATAATAAAGAGATGCTGTAAACACTACGAGGAGGAGGAGGAAGAAGGATGAAGTCATTTTGGAGTTCAAACCCACAAACAAGCCTGGAGAGCTGATGGGAGGGAAGGATGCCGCTGCTCCTCTCCTCGGCTGCTCCACCCCGGCAAGCTTCTCCTCTCACCTCCCCTGCTGAGAAGTCAGCTTTCATGTTCTTCTCAAAGTCTCAGGTAGTATTACCCAGGGCAACCTTGACAGAGCCCGGGGCAAAGGCAGCTCTGTACCTGCGCAAACACGCACAGGAGAGCGTGCGGCAGGTACACTCTCTGCAACGCACGCCATTATTCAGGCACACATCACCAGCCTGGCACCGTTGCTCCCTCTTCCTACCCACCCACGCTCTGACTGCACACACAGACACGCACACACACACACTCTCTCTCTTTGATTGTCTCCACGCCGTGGCTGTCATTAAGACTCATTAAGGGGGATGGTTTTATTGAAGGCGGTCGTGTTGAGGCATCCGCTGAATTATTCATACATGCCTTCCACCACACACTCTTACTCTCTCTCTCCATCACACACACACACACACACACACACACACACACACACACACATGGTTGAGATGCAGGCAGCTGGAGCAGACTAAAGAGAGGGAGAGAGAGAGAGAGATGCAGCCTATATAGGTCACTTCCTCCTCCACCCGCATCGCTCAGAAAGTGGGACTGGAAGGTGGGAGGGAGGGAGACAGAGAGCGAGGCTTATTATAGCAAGCAGGCAGGCAG
>JBBMOC010000085.1:687019-738191 GCA_037975185.1 Centropyge bicolor
ACCCCCACCAGCCTCCCCTCCGCGCTGAACATATGGCATACAGTATGCACGGAAATGGATACACATTTACATTTAGTTTGATCATATATTCCATCAAATATTCATTACCTACATTCAGGGTTTAATATGCGCGGTCACGTGGCTGCAATAGAAAGCAAAAAGGAAAGCTAAGTGCTGTGGGTAAATGCACACTGGAGGCTAAAATCATTTGGCTGTAATGTTAATTGAGGTTTATTACAAACGGGGTCTTATTTTTGTCATTTTGACCATTATTTCTATCAGTTTTGATAACATTGTGCTCTAAAGGTTGATGGCTTTAACTTGGACATTGTCACAACTTATTTCAAATGGTTGAGAGTGCAGCATCAAAATCACAATCAAAATCACAATCGGCTTTATTGGGCCAAGTCTGTGCGCACAAACAAGGAATTTGACCCTTCATAGCTCTTAAATGCACTTACACAAAAAAGAGATGCAGATAAAAGCAAGGAAAACAAAGCTGAACAAAGGTAAATTTAAACATCTGACTATTATGTAAATTTGTATACTGTACATATGAGAGTATAGACTTAAAAAGCAAAAATTAAAAAAACAGGACTCAATGTATATGTACAAGTCAGACTTTCTGTAAAGTGTAAATAAGAATACACTTGTGCAATGCAGAGCACAAGAAGTCCTGGCATAAACACTGAATGATTAATGTAGCAGGTTACTTTATATACATGATGTCGATGTGTGCATGCATACATGTACACAGTGTATGGAGCAGGTAGCTTAAAGCATATGGCAATGATGATATGTACTTATTTAAAAAAAAAAACAGTGTATAATTTATAATTAGCAGGAAAGTAGAGGTTTTAATGTAACAGGATTATTGATACTTTATGACTGATTTAGCTGTTCGTCATAGTGATGGACTGTGGGAAGAAACTTGTGTCTGGTTGTTTTGGTGTACAGTGCTTTACAGTGCCTACTGGAGGGGAGAGGTTGCAACAGGTGGTGTCCAGGTTGTGATGGGTCTGCAGTGTATCAGTCCTCACTGTCTGTTGTAGTCTGTTCCTGACCTGCTTGGTGACCAAAACCAGAGAGTGGTGGATGCACAGAGAACAGATTGAATGATAGTAGTTGAAGCAGATCAGCCACTCCTGAGGCAGGTTGAACTTCTTGAGCTGGCACAGGAAGTTCATCCTCTGCTGGGCCTTTTTGTCAACTGTGTCAATGTTGGACCTGACCAAGCTGCTTGAGTTTAACTGTAAACCAGTGTGTTGTTATATTTGCAGAAAGACTTGTTGGCACACTCACAAAAACGGATACAAGGCGTCACAGTGTCAGTGAGTTCATCCAGGTCTGTAGCTGCAGACGCCCCAATCAGTGCAGTCAAAGCAAAGTCTCAGGAAGGCAGATCTGACGTGGGATGTATACACTGACCAGAATAAAGGAGGAAAATAAAAAAAGGTTTACAGAAATTGAAAATGGTCTGCATAGAGTGTGACATCTACACAGAAATCTTCGTTTATGTGGGAGCAGATTCCAGCTCCAATTACCAGTTTGACTAACTTTCTAACTAGCTTCATTTCTAACTTTGATGAACTAAGTACTAGTATCTGCAGTTCCACTTCTATATGGAGTACCAAGTTTTAAAACCTGCAAACTTGTTTGAGATAGGTCCATATTGTGAACATCCTTCACAGTTTATAGACCAATATGATGGTTCAAATTGACCTACTGTACCTCAACACCATATCCCTTACCTACAGGCAGGGGCATTTATTGTATTCTGCCTGAACAAGATACAAGTCATAGACTGCTTGGATCGACTTGCCTGCATTCAACCATGTTGGATACAAACTGCAAGAATCACATGTACGTCAAACATCATCAAATATGCTGCATTGGTTCTTGTGCTACTTTGAGAAGAATCAGACAACAAGGGATTTTAAAAAGTGTTTTTAGCTACAGAGGCATGAACTGAACATGTCATATAGTATGAGCACCTATCAGTGAGAAGCTAGCATTAGTCTAATGTGAATATTTAAACGTCCCAACGACGACAAATATCCCTCAACACTGAAAGATAATCATGCAAACAATAAAAATGATTCACAGGCAGTTCTTGCAATGGGCCAAATCAAAGGATTACAACAGATGTCAGAACACCATATTGATCTGTTAAAGATCTTCCTTGCAACTGAAACATGTGGCCCTACTTCCTGTTTCCTGTTCATGCTCCTGCAATACCACACTGAACCAGAAGGTGGTGGAACCGAAACATTAGGCCACCTGGGGGTTCTTCTCGGCATGCTCCAGTGTTCTATGTTTGAGTCTGAGGCCATTCCTCATGAGGCCTTTTTCAAGCACAGGACTGGGTTTAAAGCATGGGCTGCTCTTGGGCAAGGTTCTGCCATTGGTGAGGGCAGCGAATTCCAGTGGAAAAAAAGCTTCTCTTAGGAATCTATGATGCTTGATACTTCAAGATGCACTATGGTGTCAAGTTCAGGTCTGATTAGTTCAAAGGTTTGTCTTGCAGGGTCTAATATGGTCTATGAAGGAAAGCTGGTTCACTGACCCATGTTGCTTTTGCAAGGTGGGACAGGCAGGGACAGCCATGCACATCTCTTTTGGTACTTGGAACCACTGCTGTGGCTCAATTGACTGACACTTCCTCAGCACGCCATTGTGCACATAGTCATAAAAGTGCTGTACCTCATTGTTGAGGGAGACACCACCTTTATGCGTGCTGAAGTCAAACATCACCAGGATTTGGTCAAGTTTTAAAGGGTGGACAGTCACCAAATGTTGGCAGGTATCACTCCTCGTCTTCAGGTACCAACACTCATCTTCAGGTACCAACACTCCTCGTCTTCAGGTACCAACTCTCATCTTCAGGTACCAACACTCCTCGTCTTCAGGTACCAACTCTCATCTTCAGGTACCAACTCTCATCTTCAGGTACCAACCCTCATCTTCAGGTACCAACTCTCATCTTCAGGTACCAACACTCCTCATCTTCAGGTACCAACCCTCATCTTCAGGTACCAACACTCCTCGTCTTCAGGCTGTATGGCTTTACCACCGCCTGGATGTAGGATGGGCCTGAGCTGTTCACAGCACACAGCAGCAGATTCGGATTCGAGCAGCCACCGATGATCAGTGCAGGGTGCGGAGGAGTGGTGAAGTGTAGGAGAACCTCGGTAGGTCGACAAGAAGCCAGGCTGCTGCATTCTGGATGAGCTGCAGAGGTCTGATGCCAGGCCTATTGTGCTACTAAGATAAATATCTGGCTTTTTTGTTTTGGCTAACTAATCATGCACACACATATACAAATATGGACCAAACACATTAAAAACATGCTTTCAATTTTTGCAAACAGAAAAAAGTCAGTCACTTATAGGGCTCATAAGTATTGTTGATCAGTCCATGTTCCACTGTTACCTGAATCTGATCATTGTAACGATGCACCGTGATCCCAGAGTGCAGCCATTATCGTGTGGATTTTTCCACACTCTCTTGTTTGTGGGTTCTTCAAGGTCATTCCCTGTTAATTTTTCAATAACAAGCAGTGCGATAGTACTTAATGTTGTTCTTGGTTTCCTACTGGTGGTTTCCAGTTTCATGTGATTTTCTGTGGGTGCACTGAGTGCTGCTGATATCGAGCAGGAAGATAATACACCTTTGAGTCGAGCGCTATGATGAATGCTGTGGAAGGCCACCGTCTGAATAGTGAGGCCTTCGCTGGCTTTCAGACCGGAGAAACGAGCACCGTGATTCCTGCTCGCTTGACAGGCAAAACAGCGTGGAGACAAGTGTGTGTGTGTGTGTATTCTTGGGCTCACAGGGGCAATATCACAGCAAAGGTTCACTGCTTCTCCTTGTCACCTGGGTTCCTCCATCCTCACCTGATGTCTTGTCAGTGACCCAAATGTCAAGTGCATCTGTGCCTGAGTGTGTTTGTACGTGTGTGTGTGTGTGTGTGTGTGTGTGTGTGCGCGCGTGGTCAACTGGGCAGAGGAGAAGACAGATCTGGGTCAGGCAGTTCCCATGAGTGTGTCTGGGCACTCCGCGGCGGATGGCATGTGAACGCGTGAGCAAGGAGGAGAGGGAGAAAGAGTGAGACAGTGAGTGTGCAGCCAGGCAGTGGAACAGCCCGGGGTCAGAGGAGGACAGAGCCATCGCATGATCACACGCACACACACTAACACACACACACACACACACACACACACACACACACACACACACACACACACACACACACACACACTGCTGTAGTCTTGTATCAGTGCATCAATGTGACACTCACAAAAGTGGCTTTGGATGTAGTGGGGATGTATAAACAGACAGTAACACACAGATGTACATGCATGTACAAACAGTGTACACACATGTACAGCATGTATGCATTTATTTACTTCTGCACTTTCACACGTCCTCATGAAATAGGTGGTGCTAGAAGCTACGTGCTGTGGTGACTACTATGAATCATGCTTGCAACTGTGTCAAATGGATACAAAGACAAAAGCTCCCATAACTTTCCTCTCATTAATGAGAGCAGGAATAGATAAAGTTGGACAAGTATGATAGTTTCCTCTAAGTAGGTAATTATTTTGTTCAACATAGAAATGGTTCAACAGTACCATTTGACATTTGACCATTGAACAATGGGATGTACACTGGGATGTAAGACTAAGTGATGGTTTAGATTCCAAATTATAGCTTCAGGTTGATTTGGGCCTAGTGTCGAAGTAGGAGTTGAGTGGAGGAGGGGAGAGTTTGAATTTTTATCATTTTACTTTTGCTAGTCTTGATGTTATTTTGTTGAGCCACATTTCAACAACAAGTGGAAGAAAGCACAATGACTGTTTGCTTACACCTGTCTGCAGGCTCTCTCATGTCAGACCTGTAGCAGCAGAACGTACATGTCTTTCTGCTGGTTAATGTGTGTCAGTTCTAAATGTCTGGAGAGAGTCAGGACAAATGATCAGTTTTCAGAGGGTTCATGTGTTGTGTGTCATGCACACCATGGATGAAGGAAATTAGCTCTTGACAAGGCACACCTGTTAACTGAAAACCACTCCAGGTGATGACCTCATGAAGCTGATTGAGAGAATCAGAGAGAGTGCAAAGCTGTCATCAAAGCAAAAGGTGGTAACTTTGAAGAATCTAAAATATGAAATGTACTCTGGTTTGTTTACTACATAATTCCATATGCGTCCCTTCACAGTTTTGATGTCTTCAATATTAATCTAGAAAATATTAACAGTGAAGAAAAAACATTGAATGTGGAAAAGAGTTTCAAACTGGTTGCATATGCATACATATTATACACATGTATTGCAAGTCTGACAAGTGTGGAGAAAAAATGGACAGCTCAGGTGAAAGAGAGAAGGAGAGAAAGAGAAAAGGTGGGCTGAGAGGGAGCCCATTCAAAGGAGAAACACGCAGAAGCTAAGTTCTGTTTTAAAAAACAAATGAATGGCATCAACAGTAAATGACACTGTGCAGGAAAGCAGGAGTCTATGTGGAAATATTTAAGATAAAGAGCTGTATCCTCTTCTGTCAGGTGAAAGTGTCACCAGGTCCTCAGAGCTGTTAGAGCTTCATGATAATCAACATAAGTCTCATTAGAGCTCGGAGGAGACACCAGGTGCAAAACACTCCACAAGTGCAAAAAAATGAAATGTGAACATTTATTCCTACAGCCTTAATCATGGAAGTGCAATTGATTAACACTTGAAAGTGAGGACTCTTGACTGGTTTGAACTATTTTCAGATAAGCTACAATAGTTTGGAACCAGCTGTTTCCAAACATTTTGGTGCTGCAGTCTGGCAGATAACAGTACAGAAGTTGCTAAATTGATAGAGAATGAATTATATTTTATAATTGTTAAAGCTGTAGCTCTCATGTTTGATCCTGCTCTTTGTATTTCTGTTTTTCAATATGCGTCAATACCTGAGCAGAAATTATTTTATGCACATCTGGTTCCACTGGTCTATTTCAGATCAGATCCAAAAGGCTTCTGGTGGAAAAGTTGCTTGCTGTTTGTTTAACAGGTAAACAAATTTTGAAATTAATTACATTAAATCATTAATCAAGGTACAGAGTACAGCTCAGCAGTGGTCGGATATTGTTTCTTTTTGAGGCAGAAGAAGAACCTCAGGGGGAAAGAAATCATAGGAAAATCACTTCTTCAAGCAACCATCAATCAGTCAGGTCCCGAACTGCCTCGCAGCAAGAACAGGATCATTTTGTAAGAGCTGAGGAAAAGGAAAAAGAAAAAAAAAATTAAAAGTATTGTTTTTCAACAGAAGATCAGTCTGGATAGAATCTACGCTCAATGATCCCTCACTGAGAGCCCTTTTCACCACATAATAATGAATGACACACCAGGCCCTGGAAATAATACCCAGCAATCAACTCAAACCACCAAAGTTTTGAAAATCCATCATTAATTCACCATGGGTTGAGCGTTCATGGAGCTCTGAGCTGTACGGCTGTGGCTAAATTGGTTTTAATGGATTTCATGGGGTGCCGTTCGTGGACCGTTTGATTGACAAAGAGGTTTGAGAGTTGCCACAGCCCCTTGCTCCTGCTCTGTCCCCGAGCAATGCACCATTGATCAAACACATACAAACTGTCACTCTGTATTGCCAGGACGCCGGTGACGGACTCACCAGTCACTTCAATCATTAGTCAGCCTCACATCCAAAAATGCTGGAGTCACAAACTCTGCAGGAGGATGATGTTGCATGCATATTTGTTTCAGGGTCAAAAAAAAGAAAGTCGTTGGATTGTATGATGCCACTTCAATAAATGTTTGTGGAGGAATGCGTTACTGCCTAAGAGACACCAAAGACATTACATTTTCATAGCAACACAGATATAAATAACATCAGGCTTTAATTACATTTCCCACTCTTTACAGGAGCTTCTCAGCAGAGTTCGAATTTTAAATAAGAACTACCTTTATTGACAGCCTGCCCAGCGTACATACACAAACACCCACAGCCGTCCAAAGCGTGAACTACGACCTGTTATGTCCTTCATCGGCAATTGGCTCTCAATCTCCATGGAGACGGCACGAGGGCAGGGGAGTGGATGTCCGCACCAGACATGAGAAATGAGCACAATTACAGCTTTTGAGAGGTAATTATATGTGCGTTGTGGTGTTAAGGGTCCATAAATAACGCTGGATCCATCCTGTATGCTTGTTCGGTAATTGAAGAACAATGAGGTGGGAGAAGGGAGCCGGGCGCATGCCGCATCACGATAGCACCTCATCCATTGTGGTCCCTTTCACCCCAGAAGAAAGGAAGGTCGGTCAGCCAGACGGGGCTGAATGATATCAAGCACTGAGGCAACAACTCTGCCGACGAGTGTCTCTAATAGTGTGGTGGAGAGAAAAAAAAAAGAGTGGGGAGAAATCGGGGGAAGGAGCTTGTCAGCCTTTTAGTGTGGCTTTTGTGAAGACATTAGATAAGGTGTGGAAATCTGTAAGCTTTAATACATGTACTACTCGGGTCCTGAGAGATTTAAAGAGCTGGGATACCCATGGCATGGACGGAACATGCAAATGAATCAGAGGTTTGAGAAAGAAAAAAAAATCAGATGGGAGTGTAATGGTTTCCTGAAAAACACACCCCGCAGACCCCTCCCGTAATTTCACCGATGGCTTAATAGTCTCCGTTCAGCCCTTCCCAGAGCAGTTCATCTTCCGCCGAAGCGATAGGACGGTAAATAAGTAGCTTACGACACACAAAAGCTTTTCTCTGACTACAGGGTGGTTGTCAGTGTTAAGTAGCTATCCTTGCACGCTCCGAGCTAACATCAAAAGTGATGGGGCCGTGTTTCATCGGGGCTTCCACCGCTGCGGAGCTCGAGAAATTCACCAACAAAGAGCACACTACGGCTGCAAGTCGGTTAACATTCAACAGACTTTCACCAGGCCTTGTGCAGTAAATCTGTGCACGTTTCAAATGGTTTGTTTATTTTCACTCTGCCACAGGCTTTTTGCACTGTACATCTTCTCTTTTGATGCACGGAGTGTTTCAGACGCAGTGGGTGGAAGTCCAGTCTTCAGGCCCCTGTTGGCAACTTTCTGTCTCAACAGAGTGTTCTGGAGCAAGTCTTATATTAAGGAAGGAGAGTTTTTGAAAACGCATCCATTAAAACAGAAACATAAATGCTGGATCTGTGTGATTCTGGAAATCATTAAGCTCAACATTAATGCCCTTGAGGAGCGAACACACATGGTCAGGCTTCCCTCTACATACACACACACACACAAACCACACACACCTTCTACAGACCCCTGTAGTCCCCCTCTTTTTCTCTCCTCTTTCTGCAGAGAGCAACGTCTTTGTGCATCATTTTTTATTTCAAAGGGTCATATAAATTCTCCTCCATGCAAATGAGTCCAACTCTCTGAGGTAATAATCACCTGAAAACCCCACACTCACTCACACGCACACAAACACACAAACACCTCGGGTGGCTCCATATTGCATTGCCAACATGAATAAATAATTAAATGAAATCTAATTTTTTTTTTTATTTCATTTCCACAGCAGCTGAATCCAATTCCGCCTCCACCCTTTGAGGACGACACCCAGGTGACCCTCAGGTACCATTCGAGACGTTACACAAACACTTGTGTTTTGGATCTGTGCTGCTTTTCCTGTGTAAGACATGTCTGTCTGTGTGTGGCGGTGGCGGCGTAAAAATAAAGCAATATATGAAACAGCTAGCAGCATCGATGGCATTTACAGAGACACACAATGGAAAGAATAAATAAATACTGACAGTTGTGCCCACTGATCTCTGAAATGATTCATATTATACATTATGTCTCTGTGGCGTTTTCCTCATAAATTTCATTTTAGCCTAGAACATGAGATGCAAACGCCTCCATATTTTTTTTTTCCACATTCAAGTATGTTCCAATAATATGTCCTTCTCTTTGCTTAGGAAAACAACATCCTATTTCCCAGCCGCATAAATATTTCAGTCACTCTCTCTCGGTTTCATGCGAGTGCTATCCCAGGCGAATGCACCAACTCACGTGAGGGTTGCCGCCAGCCACAACAACACAGTCATCTCTTATTCCGGGTCGAGACGTTCATGACCTGAGGAAGCCCGGCCGCTTGGCACATAAAGCGTCCTAGTCACCTGGACGTGTAATTTCAAAGACATCACTCGTAGTGATGAACCTGTAGAGAATTATCACCCAACTTCCTTCAACTCACCTCAGCCCTATAGAGCCTTTTAGCCTATTTTAGCTGCTTGTACCCTGCCCAACACTGAGTGGTAAGACGGTGTTAACCCGCTAGTGGAAGAGGAGAGTTGAGCAGCTAAATAGACAGATATTAATGTCAGGAGTCAGAAGAGCTGAAGGAGGAGTGAATATTGGACTGTGCATTTGTGACATTGACACAAACATGAATCCTAATGAATGCTGATGTTGCCCTTTCACACATGTAGCACATCATGGGAGATTACCCATGTCAGACGTGTTCTCACTTACTGGTAATACTGTGGTTCAGGTAAGGGCTGTTGCCTGGAGAGAGCATGCAGGAGGAAGGGGAGGGCTCATATGTAATGATGACTGTCCTTGCACTGATATCAATACTGCATGTATCTGCAATATCAATGAAAGAGTGAAAAGTAATATACAGGCAAGCAGAATGGAGTATGAAGCAGCGACACTCTGTCCAGCATCATCACCACTCGCTCACTGTGAATTCTCTGGACAATGAACCGGCTCCATTCACACACGGGCTCCATTGGACATTACGCGGACTTCGTACCAGGGAGCTGTCTGCTGGATGTGTAATTTGCAACTGTTTGCTAAGACCTTTGCAAAAACACATCTTGAAGTTGATAATGTCAGTGTTATTTTGTCAGCTCATCCCACGGCCCCCAAGTGGGCAAAAATCAATTAATGCAGCTTAAAGCGATAAAAATTTGGTATGAATTTTAAGTGAATCAAAGATACACCAGTCACTTATGAATTTTAGGTTTTATTCATGTCCGAGTAATTGGTCCATATGAATATGTAGGCTTAGTTTTGTTTATGTTTTGATTATACTTGTTGACACTGGTTTGCATTTAGGTTGCGTGAATGTAGTTATTTAAATCCCACTGTGGGAGATCGGTTGGCAGCTATAATATAAAGAATGTGTATGCGTGTTTAAACTTGCATGAGGCCAGTTTTTCCACTGCAGTTGTGCTGTGAGATGTTGGCGGGTAATGTGAATGACATGTAAATGACACAAAAATAAAATTATTCAATAATTCCATATTTGTGGATGGAGAGTCCTTAACTGAAAACAAAGTTAAGACCTATCCATGCTTCAACCACCAGCTGCTATTGTTGGCCAGAAAAATGCTCTCGCCTCTATATGCCTTAAAAATTCAGCAGACGATGCTGCGTATTCACGGTGTCAGCAATAGCATATCTCAAAATCTCCACATTGACTATCGATGCATCATACTTAGTGTAATTTGTCCTGGGCGAGCCTTTCAGGAATACTAAAGAGGTCCCTTCATTGATTCACATGCAAATGCTCAGCTGTTATTAGCAGGTGGACTGACTGATAGGTCACAAGCCTGCATTATTATCTGGATATGGAGAGGATGTGATTGTTATATTTCGAATCCAGTCTTTGTCTTTTAACATGGCATTTCTCTACAACATATATAGATACATACAGCACACTGACACACACTCGTTCACACAGGACTCGCATGCCTCACCCTCACGTCTTTATACGCTGCTGCCAGTAAGTCGGCAGGGATGTGACAATGAGTGCTGTGTGTGTGTGTGTGGTGTGTGACAAGCATCACAAGTTTCCAGATGGACGAGATCCAGCCACTACCTTTTCAGCGCTCACCATCCCTGTGTGTCTCCAGCCTGATCCCTTCTCTCAATAATTGACTGCAGGGTAACAAGGGTTTTATGTGTGTGTGGCTCTTTGTGTGTGTCTGTGAGCAGCTTCTCTGATTAGATAGCCGAATACACTCTGTATTCAGTCGCAGCTCTGCCTGCCCCGACTGGCATAGCTAATGAAGTGCCTATGCCCCTCCCTTGGCACTAGTGTGTGTGTGTATGTGTGAGAGTGTGTGAACGTGTGATGCAAAGAGTCAAGCTGCAATTAAAAGGCCTGTCATGGTGTGTGCCATAACAGAGGCTCGGACTGTCACTGCGGACCAGCCTCAGCACAGTGAGTGAAGTGGGAGGGAGAAGTGGGCATGGGGATGAGGAGAGAGAAGTGGACAGGATGCATTCGACAGCAGAGCTACAGTCTTAAGAAAGGTTACATTACAAACTGGATCTCAAAGGGCACAAACGACGAGCCAAAAAAAAAAAAGTTCTGCACTCTTATTTCTGTATAGAGTGAATGTTACCGTGGCCACGCCCCAATCAGTGATGTCACAGCAGATATTAACATATATTGCTGCGAGAATAGTTTCTTGGACTTTGCTTTGGCCTTTAAGACTGGACTGAGGGCAGCACTTCCAGGAGTATCAGTTACATAATTGGTTGATTCATCAATTACTTGACTGGCAGAAAATTAAACCCAGTGAATCATCACCACCCATCAGCTCTTGGAGTTTTAGCTTCTTTCAGCTCATTTTTTTCGTTTTGTTGCAAATTGCGCTTGTTTAAGTCTCATCACTGTCCCGTGTCTATTGAAGCTTGAGGTAAGCTGTTCTTTTCATAGAACATGAACATGCATAGTTACTCTAGTAATAAGTACTTTAACATTTGTACTTTAAGTATATTTTGGTGCAAATACTTTTCTCCATTTTATTTATGTATTTATTACCGTTTTCAATGCAGGACCTTTGCTTGTAACAGAGTATTTATACACTATTATATTACTACTTACTCATTCTCTTCCTCCCTCTGTCTCTTGGTTTTCCCTCCTCAGTCTCGTCCTTTTCTGCCTCTGCTTCTGGCCTCTTTCCTCTGTGTGTGTGTGTGTATGTGTGTGTGTGTGTGTGTGTGTGCCACCTTATCCTGTGGCCCATCTTGCCTGTTGTGAGACCTCGTGATTAAAAAAATCGAAATGCAATAAAACTTATTTTTTTATGAATACAAGATGTTTTCTTGTTGTGTTCTGATCTCACAACGCTCCAAAAGGTTTCATTTCACCTATTCACTACTACGTCTACATTTTAAAGATGACAAATACTTTTCAATAAAGAAGACAATACACCTGTCACTTGTCAAGGAGGTTATCTGTCTGCTTCGTCGTGCTCAGGCCGTGAGGGCAGAACACCTACACACAATCATCTTGACAGCAAAAACCTGCAAAATAGGGCCCGGGTTAAAAAATTACCAAAAGTATCCTTGAGTACTTGGAAAACTGCAAGATCATGCCTCTGGGGTTAGGAATTGAAATTACATTTCTCTAAACTTTCATATTGCTTAAATATTGTGTCTGACTAGAAAGACAGCAGGTTGGTGCTGGTAGTTGAGCAACACCAGTACTTCCACACAGATAATGCCTATAACGTACTGTATATATGGAAACAAATAAGATATGGACAAAAAATGGTTAGGAAAAATCATATGAATAAACACAATGACATGACAGTAGAGTAAAGAAAATGGAGAAAAAGAAAACATTTGCTTATGAAGTTGTTGCCAAGATTTAAGAAACACACCAGTGAAATGTTCATCCAGGAGTCATATTTTTAATTGACATACAAACTACATTATATTCACATCACACACACAGTCTTGCTGCCTTCATGCAGTTTGCAGCACACTTACTGTGCTAGGTTATAATGGAATGTCTATGAACAGCTTTTTGAAGCAAAGGCTGTGTATAGATGTGTTACTCTCGCTTCTCTTGCACTCTTACAAACACACACACACACACACACACACACACACACACACACACACACACACACACACACACACACACACACACACACACATTCAGATCACCTGTCCCTCCCCACCCTCTCAGAGCAGGATGCGGTATTTGAGGGCACGGGGGACCCTGTTGATGACGAGGCGCCCGTCGTAGCTGAGTGAGGCGAAGAGCCAGGGGTCAGCTGATGACCACTCCGCCGCATACACACTGTCTTCATGTTCCTCATAGGTGGAGACCACGCTGTCCTTTAGGGGCTCCTTAGCCCTACATTATATATATACACACACACACACACACACACACACACACCACATAGAGGTGAGCGAATGAAAGTGGAAGAGGAATACATCACATCTTACAGACTCTATGCTAGTCTCTGTATGTCTTGACCAACAATGCATTGAGGACTAAATTATCTAATGTTAGCTAATGTAATACACAATTTCAATGCGTTACTTCTGTTTGATTGTTTTTATAACCACGATTTCAAAAAAGTTGTGCACTGTGTAAAACATAAATACAGCAGAATGTGTATTCCTTTTGTCGCATATACTCAATTAAGAACAACACAAAGACAATATATTTAATGCTTGACCTGATCAACTTAATTGATTTTTTTTTGTATATCATTTATATATCTGCTTATTCTGAATGTGTTAGCGTGACAATAATTTAATAAGCTGCATTTAGTGCAGTTAACTCATAATTTTTGTTAAAACAAAAAACTCTGCTAATGAGAATGAAATAATTCCACTTCAATCATTCCAATTCCACTTCAGGAATTATGTATAAAGTCCTGTCAAAACATTCAAAACAAGAATTTTTTTTAAATGATGAGTTTTGTATTTTTTTTAATTGATTTTTTTTTAATATAAAAGGTGTTCTGTGGAATTTGTGTGTAAACAAAGTAACATCTCCATTCAGTGTTCCTCATCATCACAGCATTCTTGAGGTCTAACAAAAGGGTTGAAAATTTGTCCTTCTTTGTAGCATATTTGCAGAGCCCAATCTTCAAAATAAATGATTCTTTACATTTGTGTTTTCTGGCTTGCAGTCTTCTTTGCTGCCTGTGAGGGAGCACTGCTGCATTACCACCCTTATCAACTGTCAGCATGAAGCATGAACCTGGTCATGAACATGAGGGAAATGTGTACTGTGTCGCCTGTGTGCTTGAGGAAGATCCTGTAAAAACATTACTCCATAGTGCTACTAGTGGTCAACAGCTCCACTCGGCACCTTCGGCTTGTGATACAAGCTTGTTTAGATTTAGAGATATGCATTTAACATATTGTGGAGTGAGTGATCATTACTGAGAACATGCTCGCTCTCTCTCTCTCTCTCTCTCTCTCTCTCTCTCTCACACACACACACACACACACACACACACACACACACACACACACACACACACACACACACACACACACACACACACACACACACCAATACCTGCTGAAGACTGGAGAATATTTACTTTGTTTATTCACTATTTCTCTGTGTCTTCAGTACACAAACAGAAGCTTCCCCGGTGCTGAGATAGTTCTCCCACTGCTATGACAATATGCCAATAAATAACATTTTAGAATTATGATCCAGCATTATTGCCATCCCAAATTTCTCCCAAACCCACTGCTGTAAGTAGCCCTGAGGGAAAACAGTGACATACATATTTGGATTTATTTTACACATTAACTGTTCCACGCAGACGAGAGCTGCTCCCTCTCGTCTGCAGCTGAAAATAAAACCACTCTGAGGGCTCTGCTCATACAGATTCATTGGGGAAGACAAGAACAAGAGGGCACATTTGAGAGCACTTGACTGATGCCACAAAATGCTGGACTTTGCTTTAGTTAGCTTGAAAGATTGTAAGGTTTTTAGGGATCATGTCACTGGACGGTTTACATGCTGAGAGATATTATCACACACTACAATTAGGGGTAGCATCTGTAATAAGCTTAAGGCAGAAATAGACCATGCTGTTTATTTGGTTTATGAGGAACACCTACCTAAAAGTAAGGAAGTCTAAGACAACAGGCCTGTAATAAATCCAACCTTCATGAAGGTAATGATAGTTTTTGTTGAAACTGTTTTACAGAAGTGTTGCATTGCATAATATATAGAAAAGTGCTAACAGTATTTTGTCTTGCTCGTTTACATTAATGTGTATATCCCAGTCACATAATCAAATTCAGCTGCACTACATTTGAGCACTGCCCACATTGTTCTGTAATATCCACGTGTTACATCATATTGTGACTCAAATCCAGGTGTAATGTACAGGTGTAATGTGTGAGTACTAAGGCTACAGGACTGCCAATAACCATGGGTAACTAGTTAGCCTAGCTTTCCCATTTCTGTTTTGTGAGTGAAATACAAACTCAAAAGCAAATGTGGAATGTTGTGAAGCGATCGGTGTGGGTTTGTTGAAAAAATGTCTTGTCTAAAGAGATATCAGTCAACCACATCCTCAGAAGTTGCTTCCACAAATACGTCTAAAAACATATATTATCAAGTGGCCTCCACAGTCACCAGACCTCGACCCAGTTAAACAGCTGTTGAGAAACATCATCCGAGGGTCAAATAAGGGAATATTTTCTGAAGGATCATAGAGCTTCACAGACCTGGACAATCCATGCTAAGGGACACTGAAGCTACACTGCAGGCTTAATAAGAGATTATATGTTCATTTTTCAGCCATCTGAATGTTAACATCATTTAGTGAAGATGTTGATTTGTTACATTAACAATCAGGCCAAACTGATTTTTTCAAAAATAATCATCATCTGCAAATTCAACTGAACAGTTGAAAAACCACCAAAACCACCAAAGTCAGAAAGTAGTCCAATCACTGGAGGAGATCTGTGTGTAGTGTCCAGGCATTCTGGAGTGGACGCATACCGTACATACAAGAGGGGTCAGTAAGTGTAGTGCAAGGGTTAAAACAGACAACCTGAGTCCTGGTGATTAGGAAGAAGAGTTGGTAATTGTGGATGAGAGTCATTGAGTGTAAGAGCTGGTAGTTACGGCTGAGAGGGGAAATATAGCACCAGAATGGATGGAGGACAGTGGTAGATTTGAAAATCACTGAACGGTAACCAATACAGAGGATATCCCTGCAACTCTAAAATTGAGTCTAAATGCTAAAGAGAAAAACTCCTGAAGTGTTTTGACAGTAACATATTTTTAATGTTTTACCTCTCCACTTTTATCACTGTGGTTGTCAAAATATGTGAAAGTGAAGGTTCAGGCAGTCGGCTTTAATCTTCTAAAGTCTAATATAAGTTCAAAATACGCAGCACATTCTTGTACACCCTTGAGTACCACAGATTGTTTTCTTCTCATGAAACGTAAAAGGAAAGAAAACCTCATTAGATATGACTCGATGAAGGCTGACTGTCCGCGCCTTAACACAGTGCTGTGATTCCACATCTTCATTTTAATATCAAAACTCAAATCGAATCAAAACTGACTGTCCAAATACTTTCAAGAAGATACTTTCATAGACAATGAAGCAAAAACCAGATGTTTATGAAAAAGTGTAATCTTGAAAATGAATGGTACTTATGTATCTAAAAAATGAAACATTCCTGTTAATGGTTATAATCACATACAAGCAATCCTTCACTGCTCAACCTTACTCACGTGAGTAATGCAAACAAAAACAAACAATCAACCTGCGTGTTCATATACTATGCAACAATGTCGTAGCCATGGCGATAGACATCGCTTCAAATATAGATGTTGCAGCACAGAAAGATCAAGACAGTCACCACAGTTTCAAGGTGGACGCCCAAGGTTAGCGTCACCGATTCAGCATCTGACCACATGTGAAATACTGACTCTCTCCCTGTCTGTGCTTAAGTTATGGCTTTGAATAATGGCCAGAAAAGTGTTGCAGAACATTATGATGTCACAGATAAGCTGACCTTTGACCTGTTGGAAATAAAATGTCATCACTTCTTCATTTTATCCTATTAGAGTTTTGAGCCAAAGTTTGTCACAATTAGCATATGAATGTTGATGTTTTGTGAGTGACCTTGACTTTAGACAGGCAAATTCTAATCAGTTCATCCTTGAGTCTAAGTGGATGTTTGTTCCAATTGTAATGAAATTCCCTACAGGCGTTCCTAAGATATCGCACTGACGAGAATGGGACAGATGTGAGGTCATGTATGGACGTACATATGTAAAAGAAGGGACAACCTGAAAACATAATGCCTCCTGCCATGGCTGTCCACGGTGCTGAGGCATAAAAATAGTCAACGAACAAATTGAGAATACAGTCTAAACTAAAGTTATCTCTTAATCTAATAGACAGAATATCATGGAATGTACTGACATTTTACTACTGTTGAAGATTTAAAAAGTTACAAAAGATTTTCCGGTCAGAGACACCTGCAAAAATGGACATTAGTATTCACTGCTTTTGTAAAGATTTAACAAAGATTACAGTGTTTTATTGCAGATCATTTGGTTTTGGATTCTTTAAAGTGATGGTCATGTGGTACCCTACACCTTATTAGTAAGTAGGTGAAACTCCTTATTTGTAACTGGTGACAGGCCATGTAACTTGTTCATCTATTCATTGATGTAAAGATACATCATTTTGTTTGCACCAAAGATTTCTCCCATGTAATATTCATTCACAGAAACTGTTATGGAGAAGCATTTTAAGTGTTAACATTGTAATGTGGGTGATGTGTCTCTAGTGACAATCGTGAAACCTTTGATGGTGATGTTCTAACTGGGATAAATTCAAATGATCCTCACTTTACTGAAAGGAAATCTATAGTTTATTAAAACTTATTACTTATTTTTGTAGCAAAAAATAACATCCAAGCTGTAATAAACCATTGTTCTTGGTTAAGTCACTGTCTTACTATCTGAAACCAGACTGTCTTTGAAAAAAAGCAATTAGTACTAACTTAGATTACTGGAAGCATTTCCCTTTTAAACCAGCCCGAGTCGCTCTTACTTGTCCTCCTGGTGGTTGTCCTCCCCCTCGCTGAGCTCCTCGTCGTCCACCAAGTGTCCGAACGGCTCCGAGGAGATGGACACCATATTGGAGAGGATGAGGCGGCTGTCACTGCTGGCTGTCAACACCAGCTGGTCGTGGCTGTGGTTGTAGCGTACGCTCCACACCCTGGGATAACAAACACACGTTTTCAGTCATGCATGCAGAATCTAACAGTGCAGCAATGTGGTGAAGTGTAGTATATTTTACATTCATGCATGAATGCATCCAAGAGTCTGCAGCCGTGTACTATATGTATCTTCTATTGTTCCAAACAAAGGGGTGAAGAAACAAGCAGTAACCAAGCACTAAATGTAGTGATATTACGACAGTGTAAAAGTACTCTCACCTGACTGTCTCTATCTCTCTTTCACACACACATACTCATGTAAATCATGCAGAAAATGCAGCATTCTCACAGTGGGATGCACAGCTAAATATTCCAAAGGTATATGGTGTGTATTCAGGTGCCTATAATGGGAATTTGGTATCTCGCAGTCTACATTTGGGCTTAGTACACATGAGTTAATGATCATCATCATCCATGATCCTGGTTTTCCACCAGTACTGTTGGCTCAGCTTCACTTCTTTGTCCATTCATTCCTTTACCTTTCCCTTCCTCCATTTTTGCTCCTCTCTTTCTATTTGTCTGATTGTCAACACTGCTTCCCTCTCTTGCTCTTTTCATCCTCTTTCTCTCTCTCTTTGTGTTTGTCTATGTGTCTCTCTCTCTGTGAGCCCGGGGCACAGCTCAGAGTGCGGTCCCAGTTCCCTCACAGGGAGGGATTGAGGGATAACCGAGGCCGTTGACAGGAAATCAGCCTCGGCCACGCTGTTCCCCGCGCTCCCCTAATCCGCTTCCCTTCTAAAAAATAGTCCCTAATACCCCCAGCAGCCCCGAGGCCATATCCTGGCTGCGTTCTGAAAAATGAGCGTGCACAATAAACACACATACACAGTCAGGGAAACACCCACACATATATGCGTCACACTAAATATAAGTGTACACACAGGACAAACACGTGGACATATGCATCTGTGTTACAGAAATGCTTGAACACACACATTTTTGTCGCCACACATAGAGATAAAAAGACAGCCCTTGCAAAAACACAGATTAGATGCTAGAACACACACGCTCATGCACATGCACACACGGACACACACACGGACACACACACGGACACACACACACACACACACACACACACACACACTTATCTCGTATCTGAAGAGATCCCATCTGCAGCTATCTACAGTTATGGATATGTTTGCCAAGTCTATCTTTCTTTTGGAGATAACGCCGCTCTTGCGTGTGTGTGCACATGCACAGAGGCATACACGTGTGCATACGCTTGTGTATGTGCCTATATATGTGTGTGTGTATGTCTCTGCCTTTATCAGGTGGGGATTGGTGTGCTGCAGCAGTAGCCCAGTTCGGCGGCTCACAGACACACTGATCATCTATTCAGCTCACACAGGAAAGAGTGTCTCCCATGCACACGCGTGCACACACACACACACACACACACACACACACACTTCTGCAGTACACTATGTTCAGCTCTTAGCACTGCCTGAAGCTTCACAGAAGACAACCCAGAGCAGGATTGGGCTGCGTTCGACCCACAGTGATTCAGTCCTTACTGAGAAAACGAGTAGCTGCCTATTTAATTACTAATTAGTGTATTACTGCCTTTTATTGCACCAGCAGTAGTTAGGGCATTTCATTAGTTAGAAGATAAAGCCATTAATAAAACCAGAAACCAATCAACAGTGGAGCGAAGGAGTTATCATCATGTTTATCATTATTGTTAGTGAGTTTTCCTGAATGTTCCTGAATTACACTCTAATGCTGTGTAAACGGCTTTTTCCCATCACACAAATACAGTATAATTATATTAGACACAGGAAACACTTACTCACACTCACACTCAAGTTGTAAAATTTAATGAAATGATAAATTCGTTTTTCACGGGATTTGGTAATATTTCTTGGGAGTTCAAATCATGTAATAAAATTTAGGACAAAATGCTTTGCCCCTGACACAAGTTCAATGAATTTGAAACACTATTGGACACTAAAAAAATGGGAGTGTCTCTTTTAAGAAATAACTGTTCAGTGAAAAGGACACTTTATGTTAATTTCCTGGTAGACTTATATTAAAATCTCTAAAATCCAGCACCCCTGCTTCGATCATGAAATAACACTTCCACTGCCTCATGTCCCATTTGGTACACCCAAATTACAGAAAGACACATTTGAGCTCTTACCCCCATTGGTATTTTATTTGCCCAGATTATGAGATATCTGATTCTGAGATTTTCACCCTAATACACTGGAGGTCACCCACTGTGAGTTATTTGACCAGCTGACAGTACCAGTGCCCCTGTATGGAAAAGAGGTGTGGGATTCCCATAATCTTGACCAAACTGTTTCAGTGAAAACTGGTGGACAGTTTGTTGCATAGTAAATATAGCACATTGTGTTGTATATGGCAAGGCAAAGAAGATATATAGAGCATAAAAAATACTTAATTTTAGGAAGCACTTCTAAGGTGTTGCTTAAAAAATATATATCACGTACTGTATTTAATTTGCTACAGAAATTTTCAATAGTGAAGATCATAATTCTGAAGTTTTCTAAAACATTCAGTTTTTGGTTAACCTCAGACTAAAGTACATGGATCTTCAGTAGTGGCACAATGAGGTCTGTGATAGCCCTTCAGCATGGTTACTCCAGGTTGTTTAACACTGACTTTGTTTTAGAAATAAAAACCATGCCTAACCCTGTGTACAGAAGAAAACTGTCTGAATTTAGATGGAGTAGTCAGAATGTATGAAGTTCAAAGAAAAGCTATTTATATGACTACGTTTCCAGACTATATATTTATGTGATCAAGTTAATATGTATTAAGAGTTCATTGTGTTATTTTAGTTTGACTTCAGCTACTGGGCAACAAGCGTTGCAGTCCACTTACTCTATTCCTGTTTCTACATGTGTAATTATGTCCAATCCAGGTGACGGCCTCATGAGGCCTGTTGAGATAATGCCATTCGTGTGCAAAGCTGTCATTAAGGCAAATTGTGGCTACTTTGAAGAATATAAAGTATAAAATATATTTTGCTTTGTTTACACTGTATTATTTACCACATAATTCCATGTGTGTTATTTATGTGACAAATGAAAAAAACAGAGAGAAGGTTTGTACTGTATATCCCCTTGAAGGGTCATTGTGCATTAGAGCAAAGGCTAAATGATCATAAACAAAAATCCATTCACTTCCATTGTATTGGTTTGGCGGTAGAAAGGGGCGTCTCAAAACCTGGGGAACTAAGCCAAAAACTATCTGCAAAACAAGACCACACAGGGTGAGTGAAAATATATATGTGTGTGTTTTTAAAAGTTGGGTAAATTGACATTAAAAAAAAGGATTTGGACTTCTGGGAAATCCATTACTTCCTGTGAGAACAGTGGCTGCTGAAAGGTGAACTTGTGCAGCTGCAATAGTGGGTGAAACTGAAAAGTCCAATGAATAAAATCATGAAAGTTCTTTAAAACAATCCTGCCTCACTGCTCATTCTACCAAACCAAGTAGCCACTCTGTCAATAGCAGATTGTCATGTTATGTCATGCACTAACACTGTATTTAAGCAAATGCATCACATTAAAAAAAGTAAAGCTATCATTTCATAGAACCTTTAAAATTTTCAGTCACCCCTAAATGATGTCCCAAAGAGAATGAATGAAGCAAGATTAATGCCATTTAATTGTCTTCAGATTATATTGAAAATTGGCACATAATCAGCTATCAGAAGTTAAGTGAAACTTAATTGCCAATATACACAACCTCACCTATGTTTCTGAGCCATGTGGAACCAGCCAATTACAAATGTGTACCACTAGACACTGTGACCAATAGAGCATTGTGACCAACCACTTCAATCTTATGACATAAACACTCTTCTCTTGATCTCTGAACTACTCTGGATCTACATTCTAATCCCTATGTCACCCAGGGGCCTCAATGACGAAATGGACATTAGGCATATTGTTATGAATCCCCCAACCAATGATTTAACAGTTATGTCCTTTGTGTATTACTTATCATCTATATGGTCTCTGCACTGTTGATCTCTTGCAGAAAATATTGCACCTTAATAGGGCAAACAGAAGCATCTCTTTAGTACACACTCGCATGCAGGATATGCTGTAGACCTGCGGTGTGTGAGCCACTGATTTGGCTGTTACACTGTAGATGTGATAGCAGCCACCCTTCATGCACCAGCTCACAGCAGATCCTCCTGTTGGTGCTGGGGACCAAACAAGCCACCTTTGGGTTAATGGCTGGCCTCTCTATCTCAAGGCCACCCTGCCACCCCGAGGCTCACTGACACTGGCCTTCAAAAACTTGTACTGGCCAAAGACTAATAGCCTCTGGTTCAACAATGTCATACTTCATTAATCAAAGTTAAAATGTTCTGTTTGCCACTCAAACATGGGAGGATGATAGTAGGTCCTGATTTAGTGTGGCACTTGAGCAGGACAGATACAGGCTAACATTTGAACTTGAACTCAGATCCTCGAGTTCAAGGACCCACCCCACCAGCCACCCCTGCCTGAACCTTCTCTGGACCCCTCGACCAATCCACCCACCAGTGCGAGTGCTCCTCCAGGGTCTTGACAGGCTCCTGGACATTGCGGACATCCCAGAATTTGACCTTGCAGTCGTCTCCACAGCTGGCCAGGTAGTACTGACGGTTGGGGTTGAAGTCCAGGTCACGCACCAGCTGGCCATGGGCGTTCTCTATACAGTAGATCTGACTGGAGAGGAGAGAGAGGTGATTAGAGAGGTGAGGGGAGAAGACAGGAGGCACGGAGGAGACGACAGATGAGACGAGAAGCAGATAGAAAAGAATGGGGATGGAGGGATGAGAATGAGAGGAAGCAGTGAGGGAGAGAAATGATAAGAGACAGGTAAGGAGGAGAGGGAGAGAGAGGGGGATATGACACAACAACAGAAGGAGATATGAGTGAGAGCGAGAGACTGATTCACAGGGTCCACGCAAGCCAGAACATTCCCAGGCTAAATCAAAGCCTCCTCTGTGTCTGGGTCTGTCAGCGAAGGCCAGGCTCAATAAAGAAGCCGACAGCGGTGGTGGTAAATTATAAGGCAAGCCTCATAACTGCACAGCCTTGAGTTCCTGCTAGAGTGAAGTTAACAGAATGACATGACAGAGGGAGAGAGACACTCGGTGCAACGTGTCTCTTTCCATCTTTCTGGCCACCTCCACCGCCTTTCATCCCTTATACATTTTCTTTGGCTCACCTCATCATCTCTCCTCAAGTATATGCTTTAAAAAAGACTATTGCTTCCTCTTTTATTTGCTTCCCCCACTGACCTTCCAACCATGACTTTCCTTTATGTATTACAATGATTTCAAGAGCCAAATTCACTTACAGTAATGGCCATTTTTAAGAAATTATCCTCTCTTACGGGGAAATAAATTAAAAAATATAAAGGTTTCTTTGTCGCTTGCTTTGACGAATATGTGAAAGTCATATAAAGCAGCACTTGAACAACATTTTTTGGCCTCACAACGGATCGAACGACAATGTGTAGTGTGAAAGGTGCCAGTCATAGTGATGCTCTATGGAGCTTTTTAATTTCTTTTAGCACTTAAGTTTTGTTTTCCTGGTCCCACTTTGCTCTCTCTAGCCTCATTTCCACATGTAGCAGACAGCTGTTTCAGCAAAAAAGCTCAGATAAATCCCACAGTGCAGAACTACCCACCAAATAACAGACCAACTGTTACCACTACTACCCACCAACAAACTGACTAACTGGTAAAACAGAACATCTAACAAATTAGACATAAATATTGCTCATGTCTCTAACATGAAAAAAGCAAAAGAAATTCTGCAACATCTTACAAAATTGTAAGATCAAACAAACCTACAAGGAGTTTGTATAGGCTAATACTCCAGATGTTGCGTGCTCTAGTGCTACCACCACAGCAGATATTTACACATTTAAAATGAAATGAATGAGGTAAAACATTAAACATATTGTCTAAATACATAAAAAAAGATTAGGCAAATATCACATTCTATTTTATTTATGTTTTACGTAGTTTCCCAACTTTTGGGGAATTGGGGTCTTTTATATATATATACAACTCTTTTCTTCACCTACCTGTATGTACATAATAGTTCTAAGTTAATTTTTTACCTTTGTTCAGCTTGTCTATCCTTGTTCTTAGCTCTATGTGTATTTATATCTATTTTTATTGGAACTATGTCTATACATAGGACTATAAAAACAGCATTCACAGCATTTTGCATGAAAATCCCATTTATGCATAAGCAGCCCTTCTGTGTGTGTGTGTGTGTGTGCGTGTGTGTGCGTGTGTGTGAGACAATGTTACTAGGTGTACAGTGTACAGATTAATGGTTCCATTGTGAGTATTAGCAAGCTGTTCTGTAACCTCCAGGTGCTGTTTTCTAAATAAAAGGAGAAAGCAGCAAATCAAGTGGAATTCGGAAAAAGGAAAGTATTTGAATAGACTGCTAATGAATTGGATCTAGAGCTCTGCTTCCACCATGAATGCAACATGAGACTATAAAATCTGTAGCTGTTTTCTTCAACACCATTTCCTCTCCGGGCTAGCCTAGTTAGGCCCAGCTTGGCACGGTTTTGTTCAGCAGAGTGGAAAGCCTCAGTGTTATGGCCCAGCTGGATACCAATCGCAGCTAGCCGGCTAGCTAGTCACCCTGCTGATCACGTTAGGCAATTAACATGCTAATTAAAAATCTCATTAAAATAAGGGAGGTATAAGAAATTGACCTGGGGCAGACCGCTGGGCTTCAATTAGGTCAAGACAACTCAGGGACTGTGTGTGACTCTGTGTGTGTGTATTTGTACGTGCTGTCACTGCCACTAGACCGTGACGTTGGTGTCAGCATATGGAGCCTGACAGAAAATGTCACATAACGTGTAGAGCTTCAACTGAAAGCACACAACTTTCATGGAGCATAGACTGAGCATCCATGCATATTCTAAAATTCTAAATTGATATCTGGTATGCACTTATTAGCATGCATATGCACAAACTTTGAATCCTCGTCAAATTCCCTCCCAGCCTAGTTATAAGGATTTTGTTAAAAATGTTATCTGGATATTTTCTAACACGAGCTGTGCCCAGTTGCATACTACATATACTCATTTCTACCAGTGCCATTGGATAAGATTTTAATGTGGTATTAGTGTTCCAAGGGCTCACTGTTTCCTATCAAGGTTTATTAAGGGTTCAAGTGTGTGTGAATATATTGCTGAGGGATTCCACAAGTAGCTCAGTTTCTAAATGTAAGTTCATCTTAACTATATTAAGGTTTGGGTGATAAGACAATGTACACATGAGATATACTGAACATGGCACTGCAGAGGGCAGTCTCAGTGTTCTGCTCTTTTTCTGTTTTTTTCCGTATTAGTTCAGCTTTCACATCTCTCTCAGCAATTACATCCAGCAGGGAGGGACTTTGGAACATTTTTGCCAATCAATCACTAGAGAGCAACGTCATCAGTCAACTAGGTGGAGTGGGAGGATTCTAAGATCTGCACTCAGGCAACTGCTGTTCAGATTGCACAGATATTGGTCATTTTAATTGATTCAGAACAGCCTCTGTAGCAGTGTCTATCTTGTATAAGCATTAGGTACTGTCGTTGTTTCTACTGCTTGGTTCTGACACACAGCTTGAGAATGGTGTTAGTCCCAACCTTGGCCCTGATTGGCTAATCGTTAGTCCCTTTGTTTCATGGCCTGATGCCAGACGAATCAGTCAGCTGAGTGGATGGCTGGATTCAAAGGTCTGGACCCAGGCAAGTACAGTATAGTATATAGTATACTATAAACACTGCCATATCCTTCTACCTCATGTATATAAAGCAGCCTGATTGATTAATCATTCAATATTTACACACTTTGCATTTTACATCATTGCACTATTACCTTACTGTTTATAAATGGCATTCTAGTATTTAGGTGTATGTCAACTTCTGTCAAAGTACATTGAGAGCAACGAAAAATAGGAGTCCAATTTCGTGGATGTCTACAAATACTTGGTCAATAAAGATGAATTTAATTCTGATGTTTTCTACCATCAGAGATTTGCTGTTTATACCGTGGTAGTAATTAGGGTTCAGTTAAAGTTACTGTGAGAAAGATTTTTTTTTTCATATTTCCAAACTTATATTGAAGAACTTAAATTTAGCAGGATCTTCCTATGCATGAACACAAGTCTTATATGGAATATTTATGTATTTACTGCAGTTATCATTTTAAAGACTATATGTCTCCTGTAAGAATGAACACATACAGCACATTTACGTATTTGAAACACACATCAACCATCAACCAGTGGTTCGAATCAAAGACAACTCGGAACTTTTGCTGAACTTCAGTTTCACTCAAAATAGCAATTTCATGTGTAATCTTGAGCTGAAGCACATGATTTATTTACAGCGCTCCCTCCCTCTCCTGTGTGTGACTCTGAGGTAAAAGGCATGACCCCGGGATGTAGGGTGGCTAGTGTTCAACCCGGCCCGCCGTGGAATGGGACGCACCCGCCGCGTGAAAAGGAAATGGAGCAGGAAATTGGGTTAGTTTCGCTCTTTCCCTCTCTGGTGTCTCTGAGCAATCCCCTCCACGCACACACAAACACGGGCACACATACTCATGCATACACTCCCTCGGCCCAGGCTAATAGTGGAGAGACCTGGGACTTTTTGTATGTGTGCGAGTGTGTGTTTGTGTTTGTATGAGCGCAGAGGATTAGACTTGTGGCCGGCCTAAGCCACCAAACACACTCAATCTCAAGTCATCCAGCCAGCTAGGCTGAGAGTGTGTGAGTGTGTGTGATGGGGGTTGATGAGGGGACAGGGGACCTATTACACACACTGTTAGGCGCTCACAGATAAAAGCATAAAACTGGGAAAACACACTCTCTCAAATACTGTTATGTGTGTAAATACAGAAGTAGATATAGGTGTGTAAGAGGGAAGTTACAAAGGTAGATAGAGCACACAGTTGGACATCGCACACACACACAATCATACACACACACCCTCCTGGCTTCTTGGCTTAGTCTGGGTGATAAATCGCTCTGCTGAGGGGATCGACTGGAACACAGACGCTCACAGTCTCACACGCGCGCACACACACACACACACACACACACACACACACACACAAAAGTCTCTGTTTCTATGACAACTGCTGTCGGGAGGGAGGGGGAGGAAAGAAAAATCGAAAGAGGAGAGCAATCATTTCATCACTGATCAAAATTAAAGCCTGGCTTTGAGATGGAGCTGGCAGAGAAAGAAAGATGGGAGAAGGAGAGGCAGGCAGGCAGGCAGGTAGAGGGAGGGAGGGAGAGGAGGAGGGAGGGAAGAGGAGAGGTGGAGAGTCTGTCCATGCATAAAAGTAAGGGATCATTACATCAAGCAGCCTAAATGATTGGGGAGATCGTGATGGTTATGGCATGAAGTGCTCACAAAAGTCGCTCAGAGAAAAACTAATCTCACAACTAACTGTAAACTTAATGTTACACCTCCTACACTTAATTATATTCTAATCCAAGACGTCTGAATTCTAATCTAAGATGTCAGATCAATACATCAAGATCTCTAAAAGTGTTTAAATTCACAATTTTCTCAACTGAACAGCAAACTCATCAAAGCATGGCGAGTCAAAAAAAGTAAAGCATGGATGAAATGGATTAAACAGTAAGTGTGTCTGCTGTAATGCAATGTTAGTGTGTCTGGCTAACTAGTTTACAATCTACAGCACTGTGGTTGCCTGAATTACTTCTAGGTCCAAGAGGGAGCAGATAAACTCACTACACTACTTTGTGGAGCGAGTGGCAGCTCTCAATTCAGCCTGCAAAACAGGCCGATGGGAAGCCTGCTTTCGTCTATCTCTGTCTGAAATCAAGGACCCACCATGTCAAAAAACGCTACAAATTTTGAGTGTTAAATCTGCCACCATTATCATTGTAAATGGCATATGAGCTGTGCTGGAATGGAAAGATTGACAGGCGTAGCGACAGTGATGAGAGGTGGCGGGCTGGTATCATAAATCTAAAGCTATTTTTGTTTATTTCTATTCTTTAATTTCAAGGTCTGCATAAGGTCATGAACACACCATTACAAGAGTTACAGTATGATGTCTGGCTCATGTCTACCGGGGAGTGGGGACTTGGAGCACGTGAAAAGGTTACAGATGATTGATTTGACAGTAGCCGGGTTCAAAAGGTCACCCTCAAATCAACAGCAGCACATGGAATACCACTATTTCAAAAGCAGCTGACATCTTTTGCATAATGGCTCATATTGGAATGTGAAATACGATACTCCTAATAGGCAACACTTTTTGCATAATGGTGCTATATTTGAATACGAGAATAAAATATGATGGAAAAGGCTTTTGAATAATGGTTTACCTTGGGTACCCTATCATTATGGCAAGCCGAAGCTCTGCCAAATCTGTTGAATAGGTGGAATGAAAAAGCTGGTTTTGGTCAGGAGGCATGCAGTGTGAACAGGAGCCTGTGTTGTCTGTCTGGACGAGGAGTTTTGATGCTGTCTAGTACTTGTCTTTGTACCAACAGACAGCTGGCTTTTAACCTGGACTATGAAGGAGCAAATAGCACCACTATCAATCATTTCACTTGCTTTTAAGCTCTCTCACTCTCTCTCTCCCTCTCTCTCTCTCCATATCTGCTCATTGTGTTGCCTTTCTCCTTCTCTTGCTTGCTCTCTGTCAGTCTGTCTCTCGCTCGCACTCACATGCACAAATACACACCACAGGGGAGGTGTAGGGAGTACATGCTTCACTGCAGCACTGCACTGCTTTTCAGTATGCACCCTGCAGTGCATGGTATGGCCGCAGGCCTGACAGCTATTACACAGCTCAGTGTGTGTGTGTGTTGCCCCTCACTGTGGACTGTCGGTCAACGTAAGAACATCTCCAGTGACAGGCGTCTCTCTGTCGGTCTGTTTCTGTCTGTATCCCTCTCTCTCTCTCTCTCTCTCTCTCTCTCTCTTGCTCGCTCTCAAACACACACACACAGCTGTACAGTATGGCCAGTGGCTAGCACTACATGCCTGTTAACTAGCCTAATACTGTTCAAAGACTCAAAGCAGTCCAGTGTGCCAGGGATGATACACTCTTGGTTCTCTTGCCTAACGTTTTTCATCTTTCCTCTACAAAGACATGTTTGAAGTTACTGACAGAATTGTTACTTACATTATGTATTCATGCTCGCATATACAGTCTAAATTATTATTTTCATTCTGCATCTTCCAGTCTGTGATCATTGAATCTGACCTGCATGGCTCCTCAACAATTCCCCTATTGCACACTTATTCCAGTCCTTCATTTTTTGATGGGCTCAAAGGTTTTGTATGCCAACAATGGACAAAGAACATGGCTGTAGGCAGACAAGGCTACATCACTTCACAGACTATTTCATGAATGACAGTTGGTCAGCTACTCTATCAAAAGAATAATGACTCCTTTTAACAAGGACTAAACAACTTTTTTTTTTAAATTTTATGAAGTCTTGTATCAAAACTGTGATCCCCTGCTTATCCAAACAAAGCTTTGCACCATGAAACGAAAAGATGATGGGGGTGAAAGCACTGCATTTCGGAAGTGTCATTATGCTTTCATAGGCACCTGTTCAGCACCTTCATGGACCTTAAACTTTAACCATCCATTTGTAAGAACATACACTCATGGTCATCTTATTAGCTACACCTGTACAATCTAATGCAAGTGCTTTACAATTCTACAATTTCATATAGCCAATGCTTTTATCCAAAGCAAAATCGGGCCATCAGGGGCAACTTTGGGGTTCAGCATCTTGCCCAAGGACACTTCGACGCATAGCCAACGTTCTGATTGGTGGACAACCACTGTACCTCCTGAGCTACAGCTGCCCCGTAAAGTCTATTTTCTTGTTCTCCAGAGCCAGACCTGGGAGGGGCCCCCAGTTTCCGTTTTCCGGTCACAGGGACACCGAAACCCCTCCACTTTGTTAAGGCAGTGATTCTTATGGAAGTTCACCCTGAGTGTATGAAATTGAGCCAGTGTGTATTTTATTGTTGATGAATTCAACTATTCATTCCATTCATTTGTCGTAATGCAATTAATTATGTTAGAAACATCAACCCCAATTATTTGTCCCAATTGGGAGCTCTGTGGTTTCATCACTTCAACCACATGGGTCTGCTCGATATTAAATCTGCTCCATATTGAATTACTTTCTTATTATATATTTTACTATATTTCTTATAAAAACGTCATACTATACATATTGTTCATCAAGGGAACTCTTCACAATGGTATCAAGCAGTATCTGACAACCTATGGCATAAGTGAAATATGACCTTTAAAATATGCATTAATGGAAAAGACCCAGCCTAAAAATCACAACAACAGCCTTGTACAACAGGGATTACGCTCTGAATAATGTAAAAGCATAGGTACAATGGAAAGACAGGCTGAGAAGAGTGAAAATGCGTAAGAATTTTACAACAGAAACGCTGCTTTCTGTCCCCGATATTGGAGCAGAGCATTCCATAATTTACATAATGCTGCATATTACATCAGTACAAACTAGAACAGGATCCATATATGTTTTATAAGCAGTGTTATCTTTGTATTTTTTTAAGCACTGTATGTCTGGGAGACGGGGTGCAGGAGATACCGTGCTCCTCTCCAGGGTGTTAGATAACTAACTAGAGGCGGCTGCCACTGTCTCCCTGTCCTTATTTCAGAGCAGGGCAGCCGTGATTGGGCTGGCAGAGTGGGTGACAAGCCCCAGGACAATGAGGGGAGGAGGGGGGAGAAGAGAAGAGAAGAGAAGAGAAGAGAAGAGAAGAGAAGAGAAGAGAAGAGAGTGTGTTTGCTGTGTTTGTGTATGTTCATGTATGCTGGTGTGTGTGTGTGTGTGTGTGTGTGCATGTGTGTGTGTGTGTGTGTGTGTGTGTGCGGGTGTGAGGGGACACCTCAGAGGTCATCTGAGGAGGCAGTGGAGCGTGCTGAGAGGCTGCCATCACACAGCTGCCACGCCAACTGGACACACACAAAATCACACACACTCTTACAAACACACAAGCAGCCGCATTTATATAGAGACATGAGCACGCAACAACACACACACACATACACACAAAAGCTGAAAGGTACATATAGCAAAGAGCAAACACAGGCGAGCACACACTCACTTGTCACATGCACGTCACTTACTCAAACAGACACACGCACACAAATGTGACTCACCGCTCATTCACACTTGCAAGCTTTCCACTCGCAACCACTTCACACTTGTGCACGGATGTGCACGCATGAACACACAGCACACAAACACACACAGTGCCCTTGGTTGTTGCCTGTGTCTGTCTGAAACCTTGGATTGAAAGAGTAAAGAAGGGTACAGTGATTCATCCAGTTCATCGCTCCAGTGGATAAATAATTATGGCCACTCTGGCTTGAAAAATTATTAATTGATTATATTAGAATTGATGCTGATTATTTTTCTGTTCTGTCCCTAATGATTTCAACTTGATATATTTTACTTTTGTAAACTATCTTTCCTATCCTCCTGGCAGTGTTATATTTTTATATCTTTCAAAGATTTTGTAAACTTAGTAGCATATAAAACGAAGGTGATTATTTTTTATTATTATCACATTCCCCAGCATAGAGTTGCTGTAAATACAAAGACAGACAAATACCTGCAGTGATCCTTATAAGACAAACAACCACTAATATGAAGAGGAATCAGTTCCATTTTTCTATACTTGAATTCATGTCTTAAACAAACATTAATGTATCTATGTATATTGATATGTGAATAAACCCTACTTGATCATACATGTTTTTGTGTGCTTTTGTTTTTGGGCTAAGCTAAATGATAAGCCCTACCCTTTAAACAGCAGTGAACCATTGATGGAGCTGTCATTACAAACACATGCTCTGCCATTAAAATATGTTCAAACACAGAACTTTTTTTTAAATTGCAGTGTAAATCTCAAAGTTTCCAAAGATGCCAGATACATTTTCGGGAAATGAAGCACTAGATGTAGACATAAGACTGGTCTCAAGCCCAGTGCTGCCGCCCCCTCCTTCCCTTTGTGCCGGCAGCCAAATCAGCACTGTTGCATCTTTCAAAATAGCACAGCGGGAGGACAACCGCCAAAACAGAGTGTGCAGGAATGCTAAAATTTGTTGGGGCTGACGGGGAACAATATCAATGACTCAACTATCTTATCTCAGCCTGTGATACACATCTTGTAAATATATTCTCTGTCTCCCCATTTCTCTCCTTCACCCCTTTCCCATCTCTTCGGCATGTTGCTGTTATCACGGCAATGGATGATTATGAAGTATTATATTTTGTATATTACCTTTGTATATTTGTATTATAAGGTGCTCTGCTCTAGCAGAGTCCACATGTACACACACACTGACCTCACTCATCGCATAACTCAGAAAGGCAGGGAACACTCACAAAACACAAAACACACACACACACACAGCTAGAGGTTGTAAGGTGGGTAGTTGATAACCTGCAGTTACAAGGTTAATGTGTGGTAGTAAACATGCTCTGTGTCAAGCAGGAACAATTGTGTTCACCCGTCTTGGACTTTATCGTCTGCAGAGGAGAAGCTTACATTTCATTAGATTCATCAACAGCGAACAAAACATGTCATGAAAGGAAAGAGGATATTCAGTCAGTCCACTGCTATCACTGCCTTCCTTGGATTTTCACAGAGAATATTATGCTAGATAATCTAAGCATTATGATCCTGGATGCACAAAAACAGAACTCATATAAATTCTGAAAGATATTTCATCAAGGAAAGTCAAGGAATATGAACATTTTTTCCAGCAACGTTTTGCTATTTAACAACATAAGCCAACCCTTCCAAATGCATCAGTTGTTTTACCTTAATAAAATACAATCTAAACTCAACGAAATGATCATTTAAATGAGGAAATATCAAAGAAGTAATGCAAGGATCAAACTAAGCATCCAATACCAGCTTTCAATTCTTGACACTAGACCTATTCCAGGTCCCTGTCCCCATCCAAACTAAAGTAAGATGACTTTTTACTACAAGCTGTAGCATTTTATCAATGTCAGCCATCAACAGTATATTGATTAAGTCTCTTTCAGTTAAAGGTGGATTGTTTGCATCCTGTAATTGGTCATCACTGCAGTAGCTAGATTTCAGTTTGTGTCGGCAGTGAGTTGCTCCAGCTTTTCTTTGTAAACCAGAATAGTGAACTGTGCTGACTGGGCCAGTGTCCATGGAGCTTGAGCCAACAGCTCTCCAGATGTTTGAATACAGCACAGTCCTCTTGTCCTCCTTAGCTGTGTTCTTTTGATAAACCACAAGGGAGCACTTTTCTACTGGTCAGCAGAGGCAGTGACCATGGCAGAACCAGAGAAGCAGGCTTATTGTCTGTCCGCATAGTTTATGGGTGCTGGGTTGTGACAATCAGTGACATGAAGAGCTGCCTTTTACGTGACTAACAAAGAGAAATCTCCTTGTCATATAATCATGCATATTATGTTCTGTTGGCTTTTAGCTAATTTTTACAATGATGGATACATAGGGCTTTTCTTAAACATAAGAAATACATGTGCAGTACTCATGTGGATGGGGGATGGGGGGTTGAGGAGTTGTGTCAAAATTCATCTGTAATATTTTCATTCAGCATGATGAGTCAAATTAAATTCATATTTCCACGCAATACACTCAAATGTCTTGTAGTGACATGTAAACACACGCTGAAATTGCTAAGCTCTGAGAGTTTAACTTACATGACTCACATCTGTCAGATTTAAATGTAGGCTGAAAACATCCCGACTGGTTTCAAATCAGGTGCAAGTGGAAGTTTGCCATTTTAAAAAAAGTGTGGTAATACTGAGTGGCAAAGCTTATGGAACGCATGCCTCATGTTTCTGCTTTTAAACTCTTCTTCCTGGCACTGGATTATTGGCAGTCATAGTAATATTGAACACATGTGGTTTCATTAAATCAGGTATCTGTACTTCCTCAAATTTCCAGAAAAATTATCACTACAATGAAATAGAAAAATCTATCTTTCCTCAAATAATGACCGATTAAAACAGCACTCAAAAAATACTGTATTTCTACACCAGCCCCAGTAAACAGAGCTCACCTCATGGTGCGAAGGTCCCAGCCTCGTATGGCTGTGTCATTCGCTGTGGCAAGCTGGCTGCAATTGTGGTGGGGGCTCCACTTGCCCGAGGTGAACTTCAGCTGACCTTTACCCTCCAGGGTGGCAGTGCTGGAGACCTACAGAGGACAGAAACACCTTCATTACCATTTCTGAGCAGGGACGTGAATTTCATCCAAATATCTGTGACATGTTCGGCCAGCACAGTGCATTCAATCAAAATACAGCATTATTAGGAGTCATTTTCTCAGCAGGTCACACTCAAGACTACAGTCGTTAGGTACGACTCTGTGGTAATGTTTTGGGAATTAGCAAACCAACTGCCTCCAGATTTACACCACACTGAAACATGTGCACTCTTACTAACATATCTCACTTCTTCATAGTTTGAAATAAAACAAAGTGTCATTTTGGCCTAATTCAGTCTTTATATTCATCTGAAAAACACAGTTTTCAGCTTGTGGGAACAAGTCCAGAGCTATTTGAATTGTTGAACTAGTCTGAGATGTGGCTGGCAATTCAGAGGTTTTGGAACCAGGCTAGGTGAACACAGTGGGGCATTTAGCGACTACAAAGCCAGATTTTTCTCTCAGGACTTAGTGAAGACCAAAACAGACTTAAAAGGATAGTGAATATTGGCCTTAAATTCATCAGGTGGGCAGAAAGCTGAATGCTAACGTTACTCCATGTTTGTGTACAGTGAGTCATATTGAATTCTATATAATTTTTTGCTTGCTATGTTCCCCATAGGTGCCTGAAATATTAATTATTGCAACTTTAAAATATCTGTTAAAGTATAGAAAGTACCCAATGTCTGACAAAAATGACATTTTATCAGACATGCAAGGACATCACCATCACCAGTCAGACTCTGCACTGCCCCTGTAGCTTCAAATGCAGAAGGAGTAGGACTTTTTTTTAAAAACCCAAAACAATGTATAAAGTCATTCTGGACATCAACCTTTGGTGTGTGGCCGTGAGCCAATAACAGCGTGCAGGGTCTGAGGGTGACCAGATGCCAGATCATACATGATCAGCACATGGGTGTTTGCTTCTGGTGTCGTTGAGCCGAGAAAGAGGGGCCAACCGTGAACGTTGTGTTCGCAGACCACAACTGACAAATCCTTTTCATTCTGCCTTTAAATAAAAACTGTCTGTACTGACGATAAATGAATGAATAAGTAGAGACAATCTGTCCTGCCTGCAGTGTGCTCCAACATATGGATTAGTATGCTCTCCTTTTATTTCAATGCCCAACAACAAAACAGGACCAATAGAGCCAGAACCTGTGGGAACAGCTTGCAACTGTCTCCTCTGTAACCTGCTGCTCAGTCAGCAGATCTGCTGACCCCTGGCTCTCCTTTGTCCCATGGAGGGGATCTATACACTAGATTCCTCAGACTTACTTATGGATCAGCTGTCGAGTCAGAGGTGAACCCTTGGAGGATTGCGACTGTGGAAAGCTGAACCAAACCAGCTTAGGTTAGGCTGGTTGGAATTCATTTAAATTTATTGTAATGTCTTAGATATTTCAACTGAAAAAAAAAACATTTAAATGACAAAATGTCACTGGATCAAAAAAATTAGAGCAGTTTAGCTGAAAGGCATTCAGGTTAAATTGCAACATTTAAGGCTTCTTAAACAAGACGACATGCTTGTCATTGGATATTTATCAAACCTGCTACCTATATTTCACAGGGCAACAATGAAGGTGAAATTAATCAAAGTCAAAACACTTCAAGGGATTTGAATTATAAAGCATATCACTTCATCAGGCTACTTTAAAATGGAATCCAATTAATTCAGCAGCCTGGCTTTGGAAATGGTTATCTTTCCCTTAAACTATGATGCATCTAACAATTCTAAAAGGCAGCATCGCACTGCTCCATTTTTCTCTGCTCTCTGACTATCTGCGGGTTTTTATCCTCATCTTTCTCCTTCTCCCATTTTTCTCTCCCTCCCTCTCCCTCTCCTGTCTCTGCCTGTTGGAGCAGGGATCATCGATCGCTCCATCACAGCACAGCTCCCTGGTACACTCTCATTATTTCAGCTGGAGAGGACAGAGCAAGCGAGCGAGCGAGAGAGAGAGAGAGAGAAAGAGAGAGAGAGAGAGAGAGGCCGAAAACAGAACAAGTAGGGAGGAAGACTGAGAGAGAAAAGCAAATAGGGTAAAAGGAGGGAGAACAACGAGGGTAGAAGAAGACAAGAAAGGGAAGCTGAAGAAAGGTGGCAGAGGAAGTGGGACAGATCAAATCAAAGAAGGAGAGGAGCAAGGTTTCCTCTGTGGTCTTCATGCAAGATCCCAGGACTCTTCCATGAATTGTCATGATTAAATCTGAGCGCCTCCATAGTCTTGTATCTTGGTTTATTAAAGTAGTAATTTACGAGAACGATTTTCATGTCGGGTTGGGGTTACTAAGCTTAACAGACATGTTGTTACTTATTTAATTAAAGGCACATTTAAATGGCATTTAGAACACATCTGCATTGCTGATATGCCTGTTTATAACTATGTATTTATGTGCATGTGATGGCTATGCCCGTGTATCTTGCACTCCTTCAATGCATTGCTTACGTGCAACCTCAGGGATGACTCGCACTCTTCCTGTGAACAACTGAGTGCGACACCATGCTCACTCCTCTCTATCATGGCAGGCTTTTCAGACCAAAATCAAGTGAGGCCATTCATAAGGGCTTCAAACATTGTTCAGACAACATGTTGTACAAAACTGCATTTTCACCGGTGTGGTCTCTTCACCTGCGCTCTGTTTTCAGTGTTTTGTTGCCAGACTTTGTTGTTTGTAGTTATTTTTGGCGAGGCATTTTGTTTTGCACAGGGTAGGGAATTTTCTTTTTCCTGTCTGTGTGTGAAAATTGCAAATCAATGGAAGGTAAGTGTTGTCTAGCTGGTGTATTGAAAGGTACAGTGACGCAAGCAAGTGTTCGTCTGTCAGGTTTAGTGGTGTTACTCCTTTGGGTTTCATCTTGTTTCTTGTTTCACTCATGTTTAGGTGACTGAGGCTATAGGATTTGGCTCGAGAGCACATCCAGGGTTCAGGGCGAGTCGTCAGTTTCTGGTTGCTTTCCTTTGCCACTGGGCTTTGCTGTGTAAGTAACAGTAACTGCATTAAGACTAGGGTTGAGCTTAGGTAGGTACATTATGTTGAGACCCACAGGGGCACACTCATATGCTGTTTATGGCATCTTCTTTGGCTTGTGTACCAGGGCAGACTTCACATTGATTTCAAGCACACTTGAGTGTAGTAGTATGGTGAGTGTAAAATAATTTTTTGCTTCTCCCTCAGAGGAGATTTTAGATATCTGTACAAAAGAGCAACAGCGGAAAATAGCAGAATATTATCATATTGACATTGGTGATAAATTTCTAAAAGAAAGACCGAAGGCCATTTTGAATCAAATTCATTTGAAAAGAAGGTAGTGACTGAAGACCCATTAGCTCTTTCCCCTGGTACCATGTTGTCTCCGTCCTTAAAAGCAACAGCTTTAAGATCTGACCAGCAAAAAGACTGCAGACTGCAACTTGACCTTGATGAATTTGAATTAGAAGCAGAATTGAAGAAAGAATTGGCTGCGGAGAAGATACGTCAGCAGACAGAACAGGCCAAAACGGAAATGGAACAGTCTTGACTGGGACTGATTAAGGAAGGCAAGCTTTCAGCTGTTGGTGAGTCGAGCAGGAAGTCGTCTCTCTT
This sequence comes from Centropyge bicolor, assembly GCA_037975185.1. Lineage (NCBI taxonomy): Eukaryota > Metazoa > Chordata > Actinopteri > Pomacanthidae > Centropyge > Centropyge bicolor. Next base: position 724,912 of record JBBMOC010000085.1, read on the forward strand.
CTGGTTTAGGAAACAGTCAGTGGCCAGATTAAGCATGCAGGCAGATGCAGCAGTGTGTGCTAATGGGGAGAGCGCAGGAGGTCGACTCATTGCTAACTGATGCTGATTATCAGAAATATTCCTCTGTGTAATCAGCTTTGTTGAAGAACTGTGAGTTGCTTCTTGAGTCGTCTTGAGTTCACACATGATCTGACTTCTCATTGCAGTCGCTGGTGTTCTGCCTCAGGTGTTGATGATTATGAAGGATTATGTGAACATAATGTGCTGGAGCAATTGAGAAGTTTTGTTGCTCTGCATGTTGCAACATACATCAGTGAGCAGAGAGGGGAAAAAAGTAGCTGCAGCGGTGGCTTTCACTTATGCATCATTTGGCCAGCATGGTCAGCCAACTTTGTAAGTTGAAGGTAAAGGTAGTACTAATCTGTGTGATCCAGAAAAAGTCTGTTACTGTCACAAACCAGGACACTGAAAGGCAGTTTCGTTGGTTGAAGTTTAAGCCCAAAAATGCTGCTCAGGCAAAGTGGTTGATTCAGCTGGACCCCATCCTCAGGTCATCACTCCTGATAGTCTTGACTCGTCCGCCTACCCACCATTTCTCAGGAAAGCTTTTGTGTTTATAGTAGGAATTGGAGCGAAGGTGTTGGAGATGATGTTGAGGGGCACGAGGGCTTTTGACATCATTCAAGGTGGAGTTATCCAAGGAATGTGAAACTGGCAGCTTCGTCTCCATTCAGGGAATGGAGTTAATAGTTCTGTTGGTTCCACTGCACAAAGGGATGCTTTACCATAATTTGTTAAATGGTGAAGCTGAGTTTTCGTCATCCTGGCAGGTGCTTGTGTGTGGACAGAGGTACTGCCATCTGTGGTGATGGTGGCTGTACCGCTGGTGAGGTTGGAACCAGACAAAAATTAATGTGATATCACAGAGGCTTTAACAGCTTGGTGATGGCAACCACAAAATCTGAATAAAATACTACGTAAATGCTAAATAAATGTTGCTGAAAAGTTCTCATTACCTCTGTCTGATTTTCCTCTGTCAATATTCTGCAGTGATCTGGTTAAATTAGACTAGATTAGCCTTTATTGTCTCCCATAGGAGAAATCTGTCATGGGCATTCAGGAGTAGACAGTTGATGTAGCAGCAAACATGTACAATCAAAGATATTACACAGATGCCACACACCAAAATATTGCACAGATGCCCTGGATATTACACCCTCCCCCCCTCAATAAGAGGCGTATATCTCCCCTCAGCCCAAATGAGTATACCAAGAAATACCATAATAATCAATGCAGTGACACAGGATTGATTATTTTTAGCTGTTTTTCCAAAGGGGTACAGTCAGATTTCCATTGTAACTGGGCTTCTGCTGGATGATCCAACATTGTTTATTGCAAACAATATTGAAACAAGAATGAAACAACCTGTGTTCAACATGCTGGTATTTTTCTCATGACTCATTTACCAAATTTGCTGACTGTCCCTTCCTTTCAACAGAACAGAAGCTCTATAAACTCCTAGATCGGTGTGAAGCCTGGAGTAGGTCTCTCCCTCTCTGCAGATACGACAGTGGTGCAACAGCAAAGCCTGAGCTACGTGCATCCCAGATTCCCAGCTTTATTAGTGCACTAACCAAATTAGGGGCCCTAACAAGGCAGTACACACAACACTAAGGGACACATTCATTTAGGATGCAAGCAGCACTAATGCAAAGCTATCTGTCAAATCGCCATGCATTTATGCTTTCTCTAGACTCCGGAAGAGTGTGTGTGTGTGTGTGTGTGTGTGTGTGTGTGTGTGTGAGCAGATGCGCAGGACAAGGTGTGTGGGTGTACTGTGAGCCGGCGGAGATGTTCTCACTCAATTCCACCAGCGATTCTAATTGATGAGCCATGCACATGCAGACAGACAGACAGACAGACAGACAGACAGACAGACAGACAGACACACACACACACACACACACACACACACACACACACACATACACATAAACACACAAAGCGTTCTTCAAACAATGACACTGGTGAGCTTATGTACATGATCCTCTCTTATATATGCATACACACACTCACGCAAACACCCACATTGAATACACACACACACACACACACACACACACACACACACACACACGCTAATATAGGCCTGGCCTTTGAGAGAGAGACACATCCACACTGCAGCTGGACACGGCTTGAGATGAACACATCACCCTCTGACAGATAGAGGGAACAGGAGAGAGGAGAGTGGGATGAAAGGAGGGAGGAGGAGGGAGGGAGAGAAGGAGATTAACATTCTCATCAGCACTGGAGGAATTTGTCTTGGCTGCCAAGCTCTTTCTCCTCTTTTTCATTCCCTTTCTCCTCATCAAGCCCACTCTCTTTCCTTATCCGTATCTCCCTCTTTCTCCCTCCTAATCTCCATCTTTCCAATCAGTCAGACCCTTCGATGCTCCCTCGTTCTCTATCCTCCCTCCATCTTCCCTTGCTCATTATAGTACTTTCCCATCATTACTTTCCACCTCTCTACTTCTCCCTTGATACAGGATTTAATAGTTGTGTTGTCCAGTGTCGGTGTCAGAGGATAAAATCAACAAACCCCTGCCTGCCTCCGTGGTCCTACTCGACCTCATACTGCGGTCACAGAGCAGGAGACACACACACACACACACACACACACACACACGCACACACACACGTATGAAAGTTACAGGTACTGAGGAACAATGCAGGTACATAGGACTATACGGATTTGTAAATTCACTAATGCTTGAGTAGTAGTAATAGTAGCTGTCATTTACATTCATGTTGTCATGATGATAAGGTTTCAATTGAAATGATCACATTTATGTTGGGTCATTTAATGTTGTTCCCTTAATGGTTGAAATTGTCCAGCAGGTGGAGTGATTTATTCTCATGATGTTAACTCTGTATGTAGCATCACAGCCATTTTTAGCTTGGCTGGGTTGATAAAAATGCCAGTGTGGTTGGCCATGTTCCTGGCCAAATGAAGAATGTGAAATTTTTGGAAACAATGTGATTGTCCTTCGATGCAAAAACAAGACTAGATACAAATTTGCTCTGAGTGTCACAAATTCAAGGTGACAGTAAAACTATAGGAGATGCAACCTTTTAACTTGAGCAAAAACGTACACATACAGTCAGTGTCTGTGAGGTTTGTGCATTGGATGGTTGCAGCAAATAAACGAACAAGAGGCAAATAATTTGTTTTCAGTTCGGGTGGAAGTTCAGAATGTGGCCATTTCTCTCTACTTTGGACGAAAGAATTATGCTAATTGACTAATGTTACTGATTGCTGATCACTTCATGTAAATTAAAAGTAATTTTTAAAAAAAGTATTTTGTGACTCTGATGAAATGTTTTCATTTTTCATGTGTAAAATTACACGGTAAACAACACTTTGAAGCTATCTAATTGGTTTTGCCATCTTTTTTATTGCTGTTACAGTAAGCTACCATCAGTAAAACTCAATAGTTCCTGTACTGATGTTTCACATTAAAAGCCAAACAACAGGATTTCTGTTGAAAAAAGAGAAACTCAAAGCTGCAGATGTGACATGACTGTGGTGGGGAAAGTCTCTTTGCTAGAGGCTGAATTTACCATGAGAGCATCTAAGCCTTTAGTTGTTCACAATGTCCAAGCCACCAGCTTCTAAAATTTAGGTCATTTTTATCCCATTAATTTCACAGCCATCGCATAATGTCTCTGTCATTACTTTGCTTGGAGAAAAGCCCAGGATCAGGACAGCTGTTGCCTACCTTGCACTTGTTTTGGTGCACTACAATTGGACTTTTTGTTAATGATGACTGATGACTGTTAAATTAACATTAATCAAATAAAATAATTTTATAAGATCACTTCCAGTATAGTGCACTCATAAATAATGCAAAACACAACACTTGACTCCAAACATCCAGAATAGGTTTTCTCCCACCAAATGTCCACCTCGATGTAACATGACTGCAGATTATGTGTAAACATGTTTGCAAAATTCCTGAGTACTGTATATATGAATTATGTAAAAAGTGCATCCCCATCAGGGACTCTTAGGGATGCACAACATATAACATATATGTAGCCCTAAGGTAAAGGTCTATGTGCATGTAGTACTGAATTAAACACATTTTAAGGCAGTTACAAAATTTTCTCTAACTTCAATTTGCCGACAGAGCTGGAAACAGTCGACACACTACACAGATGGAACAACGCTAGCTTGAAGCTAATATCCATATAAACTAGGAATAGTTTAGTTAGAACAAATGTCTAAGGCCATGTTCAGAAGGAACAGAAATATAAATGACTTTTCAATCCAAACCTCTCAACAATTTAATTTTTACATCGCATATTTTTCCAGCTGCCTGGCGGGATTATAAATAACAAACAGCTCCATCTTGTGAACAAGTGAAATCACTGCATTTTCTGTAAAAACGCAGCTGACTAAACTTAAATTGATAAAAACTGATGTTTCTGATTTCAGCCTTAATCGGTGTAAACATAAATGGATAATAAACAATCAATTAACTGAGAACATCCCCAGCAGACACACAGTGATATAGTGAGAGATAGAGAGTGTGAATGCATTTAACCAAACCACGACTGCAGATTTTTCAAAGTGTCAGCTTAGTGTGATCAAACGAACACACATGCATACACTTGAACGCAAACACACACACATACACACCTCTATCTATTAGGTGTGTGACCTGACTGCCCTTTATGTGAATCCCTCAACGAGCATGAATTACCAATGACCCATGATCTACATTCTTCTTCACTCTTCAAATGGAACAACACACACACACACACACACACACACACACACACACACACACACACACACACACTCTATTACGTCCTCCTCACACACATGCACACCTGACACACACCATTATCTTGAGTCTTTAAATACATAATGGGCATTTTAATTGCAAAGCCGGCAGATTGGAGACAGGGAATTTACGGTGGAGAGCCTCTTCACCTTGCATTAGGAAGGACACAACCACAGGCGAAGTGACCAAAAGTACTTACACACGTTGGATACATGGTGATTCATTCAATTTTTGTCTTGTCTCTCAAAAGCTATTATTGTGTATTTCTGCATGGTAGGAATGAGACAGTATGAATGCTCTGAGTTGAATGCAGACGAGTTCAGCTCCCTGACAGCTTTGTGTCAACAGTTTGTGCTTGTCCCTTGTCCTGTGTTTCAGTATGACAGTGCCCCCATACACAATACCATAAAGAAATGGTTTTTTGGATGAACTAGAAATTGACTCTGAGGCTTCATAACTGAACATCAGTGACCGCCCACATTGATGTCCTTGTGGCTCAATGGCAGGGATGGAATTTAACTAAACTACATTTACTCAAGTACTGTAATTAAGTACAAATTTGAACTAATTGTACTTTATTTGAGTGTTTTAATTTTACAGTAATAATACTAATAATGAACTATACTACTTATAAAAATGTGGTGGTGGTGTCTGTACCAAAATAATCATGATATGGTGCTATGTTTTTAATGTACCCAGTGGTGTATATACAGTATGGGAAAGTACAACCCCTGGAGCAAGCTTTTTGGCACCAGGAACTGTTTCTTAGGAACTACATTTAGTCCTGTGGTGGAAACACACTAATAGCAGAATATTAATGTCTGTGGCTTTGAAATGTGAAAGATGTTAAACTATCATACATGGGTATAATGTTCCGGTGTCCACACACATTTGGCTACGTAGTACAGTTTCTGTACATTTCATGTGAAACACAACGTATGGCACTGGTAGCACTAGTGAACTGTGAAAACAGATACAGTAAATAACTTTTCTCTTACTTATTAAAGTAGACAATTACTATCAGTATGGGAGAAGACTTGATCAGAATAATATTAAAGTGGTCGCAGCTTAGAACCTGCCCAGATACTGTGTGTGTCTCTGTGTCTCTGTGTGTGTAGGAGTGTGTGCAACAGCATGAACAGCGGACACTCTGCTGTTGTCGCAGGGAGAGGATGTGTGCATCTGATAACACCAAGACGATATGGTTGTTATCAAATAATGAGTTGGCTATTGTGTGATATGGTGTATGTGTGTTTGTGTATGTACTATGGTTTACAGTGTGCGTGTGTATGTGTGTATCTTAGTCTTACCGTGGCCTGTGTGGAGCTCTCCTGCAGGTCCCAGAGTAGTGCGTGGTTATCAGCCAATGAAATCACACGCTTGCCATCCCCCATGGGCTCCCACAGCACGCTGTAAATACACAAAACCACAAAGTCACAGTCAATTAGAATACAGATGTTGGTCAAACACACACACGGGCTCTTCCACACATGCTGCAGACATAAGGGAATGGAGCTTGTTGGTTGGATTTCTCATACAGCACGTTGTATAATACAACAGCGAAACCAAATTTAAACATCCAGATCATGTCTGGCAGTGCATGTAGATGCATCTATTCTACATGCACAATGTCACCAATGAAACAATTCAAAAATGTTACACATTACAGATGTTAAAGGTTAAGGCTGCTCTTTCGGTATCTTGTTCTTTTTGTCATCAAACTGAATTCAAAAAGACCATAACCAACCATTTGTATTTGCTGATCTCTCAACACTTTCTGACTTCCCTACCCCATCTGTGATGCAGGTCACAAGTATGGCGTTCCATATTTAAAAAGGCTCAGTGATTGGACACTGGGCACTGTAGTTATTAGCAAACGTTACTCAAACACGAGTGAATAATGCATTTGTTAGGGATTACTTTCAGTCGTGGACTCATATACATTTGGTTCTCTAGTGAGTATTTGGGCCAGCACGATGGTGTATGTGGGTCAGTGTAAGCTCCAGCGTGTGTGTTCATGGCACCCAGTGCAACAGAAAGGCTCACTGATGTGTTTTTAAAAGTTTCTGGACTACAATGCAGCCCCAAGGTTCCAGAGGAAGATATATCAGGGTTTGCATGAATACTTGGTAGTAGAATCAGTTCATCCTTGGTTTTCATCTTTTCATGAGAATGGTTGACAATTATGACAATGAAAATGGCAATTATCTTACAAGACTCTACAACCACATGAGCAGGTCTGTGAGGCTAACATGGTTAAGCAGGGATCATGTTTACCATGCTAGCAGTATGCATGCTAACATTCGTTAACTAGCACTAAACACTAGGCGTGGGCAATATGATGTACAAGAATAATAAGCACTTAGCATTTAATTTATATTTTATTATGTTGGGGTTTTTTGCTTTGATTTTTTACAGTGACAGTATAACATCATGGTAGAAGAATTTTAAAAGGTTGCTCTGATGATTCTACGTCATTTCATTCTATTGCTAATGTAAGGGAACACATGTTAAGAAAGAAAAAAAATAAAAAAAATGGATGTGCTTATTAACATAACAGGTATGAAACTTAGGTATAGGTAAGTCTACATGTGTTTGGGGTGGATTAGCCCACCCCATACTGTAGGTTAATTAGTAAATGTAATGTGATTCATTCTAATAAATAGTGTTATAGTGAGCAATGTGATTCTGACCAATAAAATATATATATAAAATATAAAAGAAATGCTGTTTTTTCTGAAATGAAGATGTCAAATCATTGTGATTGGAAATATCACAAATATACCAGGCAAAAATGGGAATAATGTTACTACATTTAAAAGAATGTACATATTTGAAGAAACCAAAAACAGACACAAGCTTTTGCATCTTAACCCACAAAAACACAAAACAAAACAAAAAATGGTTCAGTGTTGCCCTGGTGTATCTGATGATATTACCACTCTTGCTGAATGCGTGCTCGCAGGGTGAGCTTGTGACCAGGATGCATAAGTATTTCTTAACTACGCAGCTTTTCTGTGGAAAGTGGGTACAGGGGAGATGCTACTTTTCCAGTGGATTTGACTCACTGTCAGGTGTCACCATCAGCTGGTAGCTGTCTATCACTGACTCAGTGCCCGGCTTTGCTACTGCCACACTTCTGGAAAAAACTACCAAGTCTGTTCTTTGGCTCCTTCAGTTGTGCAGGAGAGCCGGCAGCTTCCCTCTCAGACTGGCCCCCTGTAGAAGAGGTAGAAGAGCCAGAGGCTGTGGCCGTCTCCTCTTCCAAGGCCTTGATTTCAGTCACTGTTCTTTTCTTAACTTCCTCCATCTCATCATCAATCATGTAGGTGTCCTTGAACCTAAAGTTCAGAAATGTTGCCATTGTCAGCAGCTCGTCATTTGCACCATCACTGTATTTTTCCTATTTTTCAGACTCTCTTCTTAATATCCTCACTCAGTCATGTTTTGTCTTCTTCTGACATTAAGATATCTGGATTTAGTAGACGGAGGACTGACACTGATTATTCCTCTCCTAATAAGACACTGGTGAAATCTTTGGAGGGATTTTACTGCTTAAGTGATGCTTCTAACACCTGCCAGTTGAGTAGAAGGTGTTGGGACCTCAGATCTGCTGCCAGGACTTTTATGATGGTCTTTTCCTGTAGCTTTCCCATCACCTTGACACAGGACTCCAAACTTCAGATTCTGTGACGAGCTTGTGGATTGGCAGGTTCAACTCTGTCTGTACACTGGCCAGGGCCTTTTCAAGCTGGAGGAGAAAGTGCTGACCACTGTCTTGCATAGCTTGTAGCCCATGTAACATGAACATCATTTTGGGCCATTCTGCCCAATGAATTCTATTACTTTTGCTACCTCAACCATATTTTGATGACAGTAGTTTTGTATTAATACTGTTGTGTAAGACTCAAGTTTCATTTTTTCCTTTAACTCAAGCAAAATTTAATTGCCGGACTTTTACTTGTATTGTTGTATTGCTAATCTTACTTAAATTAAAAAGTATTTATTTTTCCAGCAATGTAACTTACCAATAGCAAAGTGTAGAGAACATGCTATCCAGGTCTATTTAGTCATCTGCAATTTGCACATCACATTGGTTGTCATGCACACCAGTTGTGCTTCTTCCAAGCTCCAAGTTATTTCACTGGTTTGTTTGTCAGGGAAAAAGGAGGTCTGGAGGTATCTGCTGCAGATTCCATTCATCACTGATGAAATTTACTGTGAGGCTGATGAATGTCTTGGTCGTCTGGCTGGACCAGAAATCAGCAGTGGAGAAGACTTCAAGGCAGCAAATCTCCTTGAATATTTTCTCCCAACACTCTGCATACAGCTCTGGCATACACTTTGGGCCAAAACACTCAGATCTTTGGTCCAGAATACGAATCAAATTTTTTGAACCTGTCTCTCTCAACTGTCTGAAAAGGCACCATGGCGATCTACTGTCTGACTGCCTATATGATATCCTTCCATTTTTTGCTGCTTTAATCATAAGGCACAGCAGCAGTGACTGAAGCCTGGAGTGACAGCTGTGTTGCCTGAGGAAGCACTTTGCTGGCACAGCTGCTGGCCGAACCACTGTGCTTTTGGTCCTTGTTGCATAATCGTACTCATGGAAATGCAGGCTTTCTAGGTGGTGAAACAGGTTGCTGGTGTTAATACCTTTGGTGGTCACAACATGACAGCAAATCTTACATATTATTGAAGTTTGTGCAGTGCTAGATGATTTACAGCCAAACCAGCTCCAACTCACAGACCCGCACCCCTTTTCTGGTACCAATTTGCCAGCCTTGATGTCTAGATGTGGTTCCAACATCCCTTTCATTTCTTTTTATAGAAAAGGACCTTCCCTCTTGATAATTTGTCTCCTTGATGTAACTGTAGGCAAACACTAAACTGGCACTTGCTTTACTAGTGTTACTAGCCCAGCTTTCATCTTTAACCCTAAGTGACTATTTTTGGTAATTTCCACACAATTCACAAAAGTGAAAAATTGTGAAAAATGTTACAACAGAAATAAAGTTCTGTTATGTCCTCCAATAACACTCTAAGGTTACATTTTTGAATTTCAAAGTATTTCAATTAGTGCCCTATAAAGGGTTACAGATGGTACCTTTTTTGGGTAGCCTGTAACTGCATAACCTGTGTAAGTTTGACATAGTTCATCAAAAAAATGAATCCATAGTTTGACAGGCGCTTTTGGGGCCCCTGTCGGACAGGGAAGTTTAGAACATTTCATTAATTGCACATCATCGCTACTAAACACAGCATGATGGAAATGTTGTACAGTATATCATAACTGAGCATAGCTAACTTGACCATGTACTTGTACTAGTTTAACTTGTTCTGTACATAAACAGAAATGTAAAATGACAATTTGTGGATTCACAGGGAGTTCAAATCAAGCAGCATTTCTCAGTGAACTACTGGACTGGGTGCAGTGACTGTGAGTGGCTTCTTGGAGTCTTGTTGTCAGAGTGGGGTTACCAGGTTTGGTATGATCGAGTCTATACAGCAATCAAAAACAAAACCTGTTCTCATCGGCTGTATCTCACAACCTGCACTATGCCAGTATGAGCTGCACAAAAGTACTTTTTATGTCACTCTCAGAAAGAAATATATATTTTCCAAAATGCAAGTCCTTCACATTTAGGACCTTCAGTAAACCGCACTCAGGTGTCAGTGTCACTACCACCAGAGAGAAGACTTAAGTTTTGTCTGTGCAGTTTGTCAAGCTTGTGCATAAAAAAATCCTTCAATATACTAATACTCAAAATAATGTGACATTGCCTAGAGCAGGTGTAACCCTTACAAATGAGGCTGCAGCAGATAATCATTAACTGCCCAAGAAAGTGACAATAGCATACAAGTGAGTTCTGCACGGTTAGTACTTATCAGCAAATCTAGCAGCCCAATTCTGTCAATCTAGTGTTCAAACGCTGCACTGGGATACTCTGCCAGGTGCCTCAATGGTGTTAAAGAAGTGGTAGCTTTTACCGCATACTTAGCTTTGATAAGTCCCTGCATACTTCTTTCTGCAGAGTTCTGATTCCTCATTGCATTGCTCTACTTAAAATACGTATGTATTCTGTGCAACCCACAGGGACATAACCAGACCTGACACGCTCTGAGCACAAACTGTTGCTTTCGAATTCCCTTGGTGTTGATTGGATCACTTGTATGCTTTTGTTTGTTCTTCTTAGTTTGGATAGGCTTAGCAGCTAAATGCAGACAGAGACAGTACAAGGGATAAGAAAGGGGACACAACCCAAGTGAGACAGTAGTGCTTTTAACTCTGACTCCTGTCGACTTTAAAAGCAATATGTCAGCGCAGTCAGAGACCCGGCAATAAGCTAAACATAACTTCGGCCTGGAAAAGCTGCTATATGCTTGTTAAGGTTTTGATTTAGTGCGACGTTTCAGCCCAAAGAAAAAAACTCTGTGTCTAATCTGGGTTAAAGGATGTAAAATGTCACAGAGGGGCAGACGTGGTCTGGCTGAAGGTTTGGATGTCTGAGCCCGTCACAGCTTTAAAGCTGCTGTCATTAGAGGTTTACAAAATGATGCCATTTATTTAAGGACTTCATCAATTAGACAACTCCATTTTCTTGGACTCATTTGTCAAGTTGAAGCAACAATTCCAGTGTTTGAGAGAGGGTGTATGCTACAGAAGGTGAGAGTGTTCGCAGGAGATAAAAGAAATGACAGAGGAAGGAAGGAAGACAAAGTTTTAGTTTTGGATTTAATCCAAGTATCAAATATGCACAGTCTTATTAGAGAAGGTGGAGCACAGGAGGAGAGGTGGGGATGCATGGGATAGGGGTTGGTTTGTGGGTGTGTTTATCAGGGCTGTAAATTCATGACTGCTGAGGGACAGCTTTTACAATCCTACTGAAGAGCAGGAAGTCATGGGCTTGGGATGCACACATACACGCTCTCTCCCTCTCCCTCTCTTTCACACACACACAGATTTATGTTAACCTTAAATGATAGGTTTTGTATATCAAATCTATCTAATACAATATGACACGTGCATCTACAACCCCAATTCCGAAAAAGTTGGGATGCTGTGCAAAACATGAACAACAGAATGAAATCATTCGCAAAGGAACTGTATTTAGCTAAATGTTACCAAGCACATGTTATGTTTCTTTATTTCATTTTTTTTTGTGTTGAACCTCTCTCCATCCTTGCTTGTGAACGACTGAGCCTTTCCAGGATGAACCTTTCATACCCAATCATGATACTATCACCTGTTACCAATGAACCTGTTCACCTGTGGAATGTTCACAGCTCTACACTCTGACTTACAGGATTCCGCTTGTGTTAGCTTGACTGTCTGACTGGACAAACTCCAAGTTCAGGGCTTTTAAGGTCATAACATTACAACAATACTGTTGACTGTCTGCTGGCTGTTGGTCATTTATTTGAAAAGCACCAAAGTGCTAGCTGGTGTTACTTGTCTAAAATAACATGAACACTACTTTGTTCACCTATACTGAGATCTGCCACTCTGTTGCATTTTTAAAGAAAAAAGGAGTCAGTCCACCTCCTACTTCTTTTACCTTAAAATGATACAGGTAGGTGGTCTTCCTGAAAGAGGCCACCCGGCATGCAGAAAGCACATCAAACAACTGCCTGGCCTTTCATTGGGTTTACTAAGTCTGTGAAATAAGTTTAATTGGTGACAGCTGAGTACATGCAAACTTGGCATCTGGCAAAAATGATTGTTGTTAACCAATTATTTTTCCCCTTTTAGATTGTTAAGACATTATGTTACTACTTGAGTTAGAGCCTAGTTGAAACTGCAGCTCTTGTGATTGAAAATCTTTTTAAGTCTATGTGTGATTTTTAAACAATTAACCATTCAGCTCTGGCAATAAATACACAGGACATACCCATCAGCTGTAGCTCAGTAAGGAAATAAAGTGAATAGAAGGCTCATAGCTTCTACTGAACATGCATTTTATAATGGAATAAGGCGAGTGGATCAGAGAGAAGTCACACTATGAAGGGATCACTTAATGGCCAGTGTGGAGAGGAGGAATTAATACAGCAACTGGTAACCCTCTCAATATGGCATGTGAGTCTTGGATTAAAATAGGGTTTGAAAAAAAAGAAGAGAATTGGACGCAAACATTTAACCTTAACCAATATATGCCCCTTATCCATACGTTAACAAAAAACGTTAATTATTCTTTGATTTCATGCTTTTTGTCCCCAAATAGGAGGCAAGTCCCCATGATGTGACAGAGTGATCAGATTTATGTCCCCACACTGTGTGATCAATACGAGGACGCGCACACACATCTTGTTAGGGCAACTCATTGCAGCTCACAGACCGTATAGATGGAAACTGCAGCATGTCAGATACCACTTCTCTCTCTCTCTCTCTCTCTCTCTCTCTCTCTCTCTCTCTCTCTCTCTCTCTCT